>JAQZBX010012258.1:9329-41581 GCA_029593785.1 Cabassous unicinctus | reverse complement strand
CAAAGTCCCAAAAAAGCCCAAGTATTTCAACTGCCCCTCCTCTCCCTGCCCCAAAAATGTCCAGTGGCCACCGGCTCCACCTCACTGTTACAATTTCTTCCATTGCTTGAATCACAATATGTCTACAACAGAACACCACCAAGTCCACTCTAGTCCACAGCTCCTCCCCCCATCCTGAGGGGACTTGGAAGGTGATGTCTTTTATATGCAGTGACATTTGCTTCCATTTATTCTCTGAATGTCTTATTTTTTTCATTTTGTCTTCAAAGAAACTTTAGGTTACAAAAAAGTCACGTGTGAAATATAGGTGATTCCCATATACCCAATATCCTCTACCTTTTCCCCTTCCCCCTATTAACAATATTTTATATGTGGATGGTGCATTTGTTACAAATGATGTACAAACATTGAAACATTGCTATTAACCATGGTTAATATTTTACATTGTGGTTTGCATTTTGAACAGCACACTTTTAGAGATTTTGATGAAGTTTGACGTGGTCTGTATCCATCCTTGCAGGATCATGTAGAACAATTCCATCATCCCAAATATGTTCCATTTCCACCTATTCTATTTCTCCTTCCCTCACCCCTCAGGACCCATGGTAACCACCGATATTAACTCATCGAAGGACCAGATTCATAGTTACTTTCAATAACATTGAGGGCTTTACATACTGGCCTGTCTTCCCCTATTAGGCACTGTCTATGCTTTCAAGACACTCCTGCCCCTCTAGTTGAGATCATAGCAGGACTCTACAGGATGAGAGTCCAACACATTCCAGCTCATTCTGTGAGACTTCATTCCCTGATACTACACACTATGACAAGATGAATGCTACACACTCCCTAGATGCCTGCCCCAGATATGACCTGTTCCTCATGCTTCCCACATCCAATACCTTAAATCAGTAACCTTTCTCTGCCATATTTCCCAAAAGAACATTCCCAGCATTGTGGCTTCAACCACATACTCACAAATCCCCAGAGTTCACCTGCTCCATCCCCCAACCCTTCCCCAGTTCCATGGACAGTCTATTCCACCCTCCCCACCCTACCCCACTCACAGACCAATACTGTGCACCTATTGCTCATGTATTCAGGTCCTTGATCCATTCTGAGTTAATTTTTTATAAGGTGTGATAGAGCACCTCTTTCTTTCTAATGGACAAAGCTATGCAGTTCTCCTAGCACCATTTGTTGTATAGACTATACTGGCCTACCTAGGTGGGCTTAACAGCCTTGTGAAAAATCACTTGACTGTAGTTGTGAGACTCTATTTCTGAGTCTCTATTCAGTTCCATTGGTAAATCTGCCTGTCTTTATTCCAGTATCAGGCTGTTTTTACCACTGTTTCTAATTAATATGCTTTAAACTCCAGAGGTGAGAGTCTTCCAACTTTGTTCTTCATTTTAAAGGCATATTTGACTACTTGGGGCCCCTTAATTTCCAAATAAATTTGACTATTGGCATTTCCACTTCTTCAAAAAGAGCTGTTGGGATTTTTAATGGGATTGCATTGAATCTGCAAATCATTTTGGGTAGAATTGATGTCTTAATGATATTAAGTCTCCCAATCCATGACCATGGAATGTCCTTCCATTTATTTAAGTCTTCTTCAATTTCTTTTAGCAGTATTTTGTATTTTTGTGAATACAGGTGCTTTATGGTCTCATTTAAGTTTATTCCCAATTAATTGATTATTTTAATCACTATTATAAATGGAATTTTCTTTTCTGAATTTCTCTTCAAGTTGCACTTCGATAGTGTATAAAACACTATTGAATTTTGCATAATAATCTTGTATACCTTCACTTTGCTTAACTCTTCTATTAATTCCAGTAACTTTGTCAAGGATTTTTCAGGATATCTAGATAGAGAATTACATCATTAGTGATTAGTGAAAGTTTTTCTCCTCCTTTTCCTATATGGGTGCTTTTGTATCTTTGTCTAGCATAATTGCTCTTAGAGCTTCTGTCACAATATTGAATAACGATGGTGATAGTGGGCATCCTTATCTTGTTCATGATCTCAACACAAAGAACTTAGTCTTTCAGAGTTCAGTACAATACTTATTGTAGGATTTTCATATATGTACTTTACCATATTTTCTAAGCTTCCTTCTATTCTTATACTTTGGAGTGTTTTTATCAAGAAAGGGTGCTGTATTTTGTAATGTCTTTTCTAAATCAATAGACAGGATAATGTGGTTTTTCTTCTTTAAATTATCAATGTGGTTTATTACACTTATTGATTATCTTGTGATGAACCATCCTTGCATATCTGGGATAAAACCTACTTGATCATAGTGTATAATTCTTTTAATATGCTTTTGGGTTCTCTTTGCAAGTATTTTGATGAGAATTTATGCATCTATATTTATTACAGATATTGGTCTGCAATTTTCTTTTTTCTGTAGTATCCTTATCTGGTTTTTTTATTAGGTGATATTGGCTTCACAGAATAAGTTTAGCAGCATTCTTTCTTGTTTACATTTTTGTCGCACTTGAACAAAATTGGTATTAGATCTTCTTTGGAGCAAGACTGATATTATATCTTCTTTGAATGATTGTTAGAATTCACTTGTGAAGCCATCTGGTATGGGCTTTACAACTTTGGGAGCTTTTTGATGACTGTTTCGATCTCTTCATTTGTGATTGGTTTATGGAGGTCTTCTATTTCTTCTAAGGTCAGTGTAGGTGGGTTGTGTGTTTCTAGGAATTTTTCCATCTCATCTACATTGTATAGTTTTTGGCATAGATTTGTTGATAGTATCCTTTTATGAACTCTCTTAGTACTCTGGGGTCAGTGGTAATATCCCTCTCTCATTTCTGGTTTTATTTATTTGCATCATCACTTTTTTTTTTTTTGTCAGTTTATCTAAGGGTTTATTGATTTTGTTGGTCATCTCACAGAACCAACTTTTGGTTTTATTGATTCTACTTTTTTAAGCTCTTTAATTTCTGCTCTGATCTTTACTATTTCTTTCTTTCAGCTTGGTTTGGGATGAGTTTGCTATTCTTTTTCTACTTTCTCCATGTATGCAGTTAGATCTTCTATTTTAGCTCTTTCATCTTATTTAATGTAAGTATTGAGGGCTATAAATTTCCTTCTCAGGACTGCCATTACGCTGTACCAGAGATTTTCATATGTTGTTTCCCTGTTTTCCTTCATCTCAAGATATTTGCTGAAATCATTTGAAATTTCTCCTTTGTCCCACTGATTATTTAAGAGCGATTTTTTTATTCTTCACATATTTATAAATTTTCCCTTTCTGTCCATTGCTGATTTCCAATTTCATTCCGTAAAGATTAGGAAAAGTGTCTTGCAAAATTTCATTCTTTTTAAATATACTAAGACTTTTCTTGTGACACAACATCTTGAAGAAGGATCCATGAGCACTTGAATAGGATTTGTATCCTGCTATTTTGAGGTTCAATGCTCTATAGATATCTATAGAACTTATACATTTATCATATTATTCAAGTTCTGTGTTCCTTTATTTATCGTCTCCCCAAATCTTCTATCCAGTACTGTGTTGCATTGAAGTCTCCAACTATTACTTTCGAGAAGCCCATTTCTCCCTTCAGTTTTGCCAGTGTGTGTCTCATGTATCTTGGAGCACTCAACTTAGGTGCATAAATATGTCATATAATTATTTCTTCTTGATAAATTGTCCTTCTATTAATATATAATGACCTTCTTCATCCCTTATAACAGCTTTGCATTTAAAATCTATTCTGTTTCAATATTAGTATTGTTCTCCAGCTGTCTTTCGGTAACTATTACATGGAAATACTTTGTCCAAACTTTCAAATATAACCTGGCTGTGCCCTTACAACTGACGTGATTCTCTTGTAGAAAACAAGTAGTTGGATCATATTTTTTATCCATTCTATCAGTATATGTCTTTTGATTGGGGGATTTAAGCCTTTAACATTCAATGTTTTCCATGTAAATGCATTACTTTCTTCATCCATTTTGTCCTGTGGGTTTCGGTTGCCATATCATACTATTTTTTCCCTTTAATATACCCTTCCTGATAATCTTCCTTTCTACACTCTTCTCCAAGTCTCTCACCCCTGTTTTTTCCTTTCAGTCTCCAGTATTCCCTTTAGTATTTTTTGTAATTGTACTGTTTATTAACATATTCTATCAGTTTTTCCTTGAAGACTTTGAACTCACTCTCATTTTTGGAGGACAGTTTTGCCAGAGATAGAATTCTTGGGTGACTGTTTTTCTCCTTCGGGATGTTAAATACACCATACCACTTTTTTCTGGCCTTCATGGTTTCTGATGAGAGATCATCACTTAATCTTATCAATGTTCCCTTGTATGTGTCGATTTTCTTTTATCTTGCTGTTTTAAGAATTCTCTCTCTATCTCTGATATTTGTCATCCAGAATAATAGATGATTCTGGGTAAGACTATTTGTATTTATTCTGTATTGGGTGCCTAGTCCTTCTGGGATATTGGTATTCATATTTTTAATATGAGTTGTGAAGTTTTTGGTCAGTATTTCCTCAAATGATCTTTCTGCCCCTTTTCCAGTCTCTTCTCCTTCTGAGACAGTGATAATGCTTTTTCTTGTGCATTTTGCATTGTTATTCAATTCCCT
Organism: Cabassous unicinctus; assembly: GCA_029593785.1. Classification (NCBI taxonomy): domain Eukaryota; kingdom Metazoa; phylum Chordata; class Mammalia; order Cingulata; family Chlamyphoridae; genus Cabassous; species Cabassous unicinctus. Next base: position 36,963 of record JAQZBX010012258.1, on the reverse strand, counting down.
GAGGCCCTGCTCTCTTTTTCCATTCTCTTCTCTTTCTGTTCTTCTGTCTTTTCCAGTTCAGATGTTCTCTCTTCACAATCACTATTTCTGTTTCAAGCAATTCAAATCTGCTCTTATGTACCTCTAAAGTATTTTTAATCTTATCCATCATGTCTTTCATTCCCATAGGTTCTGGACCTTTTCTTTGCAGTATTTCAAATTGTTCTTTATGCTCACCCAGATAATATTCTCAATCTCTTTAGTCATATTTCCTTTCAATTCTTTGAATTGATTTAGGAGACTTTTGTGATTACCTTGATTAATTGTCTCAAATCCTGTATCTCTTCAGGATATTTGATTCACTCTTTTGGCTGGGCCATCTTTTCCTGTTTCCTAGTATGGCTTATAATTTTTGCTTATATCTAGGCATCTGATATAATTGATGAATTTTTTGAGGACCAATTATTCTCTCTTATGTATTGATTTTTATTTTCACCCTTCTTCATTGATATTTGGTACCACTTCTTCTAAGTCTTTAAAATTGCTGTTTAAAGTATTAAAATCAAGCCAGGCACTCACTAATGGGTTTCAGATTTTCTCCCAAGATTAGGGTAGAGAGAGAGCATGTTTTGTCCATGCAATTTTCAGACAGGCCAGCTGATGGCACACACATAGGCATACTTTTCTACTGAGGTATTTCAATCTCTGCTTTCCTGGTGCTGGTCTGGCCAGATACAAGATTGAAAGTGGGCTTGGCTTGCTGACTTCACTGAACAAAAGCAACCAAATCACATTCCCTTTTCCCTTGTGTAGCAGTTTGAGATTATTTATGAATTCAAAAAGAGAAATTATGTTTATAAACTGTTCTGTTCCTCTAGGTGTGATAACCCTTTGATTGTATTAGAATCAGCTGAGATGTCTGATTAAATTATGTTAAGAGTAGGACTTTGATTCAACCACATCATTAGAGTGTGACTCAGCGTTGAGTCCCAGCCCCTTTTGTGGGCTGATAAAACAAACTCTTACATGGAAGTAGATATACAAAGAAAAAGAACACAGTGGAAGAAAGACAACTTATTTGACATGGCAGAGGCTCTGGGAAAAGAGATGAGCCTGATAGTCTACAACTGACCTTGTCAAGTAACAGAACATCTAAGCCCAGAAAGAAATATGCCGCAGAGATAGAGATGAGCCTATGCCAGTCTACAGCTGAGATCAGAAGAAGCTGAGATTATGGAGCTTTAAGAGGAAGAAGGAAGGCTGAACCCTCACAGATATCCCCTACCATTTTGCTTCAATACGTGACAAAAGTCTTTTGGTAAGAGAAAGTACCTATTATGGTACCTTGAGTTAGACACTTTAGGGCCTTGTGACTGTAAGCTTCTACCCCAAATAAAACACTATATAAAAGCCAACAGAGTTCTGGTACTTTGCATCAGTACCTCTTTTGACTGACTAATACACTTTGTAACAGCAGAGAGGGAGGAAGATATTTGTTCCCCTCTCATTCAGCTCAGTGGGCCATGGCTTTTACCCCAGCTTAATATGATTAGAGGGGAGCCCTTCCCAGTTGCCATGGGGGTTTGCTGCTTCAAATTCTTCATCTCTCTACCCTTCACCCTCCTGAGAGTTGTGTAGAACTGTTCTGGTCTGATGATCCCTAGTATACATAGTATTAGTATTGGCAGGTGAAAGAAATTTGATTCTTAGTTTTTCATAGAACTGATAAGCTGACATCCACAGTGGCTGCAACATTTACATCTTGTCAACAAGGAATTTCTCCCCATCCTCTCCAAAACTTGTAATGTTCTGGGTTTTTTTATTTTAATAATGGCCATTCTACAGGGTGTGAAATGGTGAATCATTGTGGCTAATGATGTTGAGCATATTTTCAGGTAAATTTCAGCCATTTCTATATCTTCTTTGGAGAAATGTCTATTCAAGTCTAAAGCACATTTCATTTTTATTTGGGTTGATTTCCTTTTATTGTTGATTTGCAATATTTATTAATATATTCTGAATAAATAAACCTTATTTGGAATGTGCTTTTCAAATATTTTCTGATATTGACTAGTATGCCTTTTCACTTTCCTGACATAGTCCTTTGATATGCAAATGGATTAAATTTTGATGAGGTCCCATTTTACTATATTTTCTGTCATTGCTTGTACTTAGGGTTTAAATTTTAACAAACTACCTCATACCACAAGATCCTGAAGATGTTTTCCCATGTTTTCTTTTAGGAGCTTCTTATTTCTACTTTTTATATTCAGGTATTTGATTCATTTTGAGTGAATCTTTGTGTAACATGTGAGATAGGGGTTCCTTTTTTTTTCTTTTGGAAATTGATGTCCAGTATTCTGACCACAATTTATTGACTAGAATGTATTGACAATTGATTTTTGATAAAGATTCCAAATCCACTCAACTGGAAAAGAATAGTTAATTCAAGAGTTGATGCTGGCAGAATGTTTTATCCATATGCAAAAAAAGAAGGATGATGCCTATCCCAATTTAGGATGGTTAGGCTAATGTGTCAACTTAGCCAGGTAATTGTGCCCAGTTGCTTGGTCAAGCAAGCACTGGGATAATTGTAATATAAGAACATTTATGGGCTTCAGTCATCAGTCAATTTTTTGTATAGATGGCTGATTACATCTATAATCAACTAGGGATGATTATACTTGCTGTCAGAAGTGAGTGACATTTTATCCAATCAGTTGAATGCCTTAAAAGGGGAAGTGATTTCAGCATTCAGAGAGAATTTCCCAGATCATCTTTGGACACCCAACATCTCCTGGAAACTCATCAAGGACCTTCACTGGATCTTTATTGAAGGCCCTGGTTTGCAGCCTGCCTGTGAGACCTGGATTTGTGCATCCCCATGGTCACATGAGAGACTCTTATAAAATCTCATAGTATTTACAGATATCTCCTGTTGATTCTTTTTGCCTAGAGAACCCTAACTAATACAGCTTGGTACCGGGAGTGGTTCTTGAGGAACAGAATCTGAAACAAAGGATCTCTGAGGTGGTTCTGGGAGTTTTGCAATTGGCTTTTTACTCTAATTGGACTCAAGGGTACTAATGACTCCCTTTCAAATAATGAAGAGGCCACTAACAGTCCATGGTGGAGTTGGCAATGTAGATACACAAAATAACATTACTGGATTCCCCTAATTCCTCCCTCATAAGAGGAAAGGATCAGGGTGAGAGTATGTTTTCAATACCTTAACAGATTTTTGTGAAGTCAAAAGGTATAATAATGTTGGCTGGCTCTTCCAAGATACTCTGGATACAGTTACAAAAGAAAGAGAGGAGCTAAATGTTTCAAATTTGCATCTTAAACTCTACATGAATGATATGAAACTTTCTATGAAAGAAAATCTTATTTCCTGCAGCCATAGGTTTGAATATCTGAGAATAAGACTCAGACTTTCATTGAAAGGGGAAACTTAGAAAGGAAACTAAAATCTTAACCCAGAAAGGTATCTATGGTTAAAGTGAAGACATTAATTGGAAAGGAGTGGAAAACTGAGGATTAGGATAGAGACATATGGGATGATGATAATATTGGTGAGGACATGGGAACCCTAAATTCTGCTGAGACTTTAGCAGATAAACCTGTGAGAGCCGGCCTTGTGGAGACCACACTTTGCCAACCTTGTATCATCCATCCTCTGGCCTGCTCCAGGGAGTATGGACCTCCTCCCAGCCCTGAGGCATGTACCAGCCTTACTCCAGCATGCACTGCCCAGCCTCTGGTCTGTCTCAGGGAGTCTAGACTTCCTCCCAGCCCTGAGGCAGGCACCAGCCCAAATGCAACAAGTACTGCCCAAATTCCATCCTGCCCTGAGGAATCTGCCATCCAACACCTGCCTGAAGAGATTAATCCTGTCTCACCAGAAGAAAATGAAAAGTAATGTCCTGAGGTCAGTAGCTAGCAAGAAATTTCTAATCTTTCTCCTTGCCCACCCCCCCACCTTTCTTCCCTTCAAGACCTATTACTAGACTAAATCACAACAAACCCCAAAAGGTGAAATACAAACTGTGACCCATTAGGAAGTATGCTATATGCTGAAAGAACTGCATGAATTTCCAACTTATATAGACAGAAATCAGGGGAATATGTGTGGAAATAGATACTAAGGGTATAGGATAATGGTGGAAGGAAAATAAAGTTGGATCTCACTGAATTTCTTGACATGGCCCCACTAAACAGAAATTCTGGATTCAGCGCTGTAGCTTGAGGGGTAGAAAGGGCTCTAACAGTTTGTTTGGGTGGCTGACTGAAACATGGACTAAAATATGGCCTAGCATGTCTGAGCTTGAGATGCCCACTTTGCCCTGGTATAGAGTAGATGAGGGGATTCAAAGATTTAGAGAGATTGGAATGCTAGAATGGATTTACCATTTAAGACTTGCCCACCCACCCACAGGAATGTCCAGAGGACACACCTTTAACCAGGACTGTGAGGAATAAATTTGTAAGACTAACTCCATCTTCCTTGAAGATCTCTGTGGTTGCTCTTCTCTGTAGTACAGATATTACTGTAGGGAGGGGTGCTGTAATAGAATTAAAATCCTTAAACTTTTGGGGGATGATCAGATCTCGGTCAGGTAAAAGTCAAGTATCAGCAGTTACTCGCTAAAGAGAAGGTGGGCATGGCCACGGCAATGAAAGGCAGATTCAAAACAGCACTCAAAATAGTCTGAGTCCCATAGAGTTATGGCATTGGTTAATAAATCATGGGGTACCTACAAGTGAAATAGATGGGCAGTCTACTAAATTTCTTCTGGATCTGTATAAAAACAAGAGTTTGACATCTGATGAACAAAACCCTAACTCAAATTAGAGAAGCAGAGAATCACAACCCCTTAATCAATTCCCAGATTTGAGACAATTTACAGACCCAAAGCCCCTTGGATGAGGAGAAGGCCAGGTCCCCTTGGGGAAGGAGCTTGTTAAACTGCTAAAAATTTATAATATTTTTCTTCCTCCCTCATTTCCTTAAGAAGACTTATGGCCTTTTTTCCGAGTAATTGTGCATTAAGGAAAAGGAAATGATCAGACATTTGGGGGATTATTAGACACTGGCTTAGAAGTGACATTCATTCCAGAAGACCCAACACATCACTGTCCTCCAGCAGCCAGAATAGGGGCTTTGGGTGTTTAGGTGATTGATGGAGTTTTAGCTCAGATCTGTCTCACAGTGGGTCCAGTGGGTCCCCAGACTCATTCTTTGGTCATTTCCCCATACCAGAATGGATAATTGGAATAGACATACTCAGTGAGGGGCAGAATCCCCACAATGGATCCCTAACTTGTGGAATGATGGCTATAATGTTTATAAAGGCCAAGTGGAAACCACCAGAATTGCCCCTACCTAGCAAAATAGTAAATCAAAAGCACTACCAGATTCCTGGAGGGATTGCGGAGATTAGTGCCACTAGTAAGTTTCTGAAGTATGCAGGTATAGTGATACCCAACACATCCCCATTCAAGTTTCTTATTTGGTCTGTGCAGAAAACAGATGGATCTTAGAGGATTACAGCAGATTATCAAAAACTTAACCAGGTGGTGACTGCAATTGCAGCTGTTGTTCCAGATGTGGTATCATTTCTTCAGCAAATCCACACAGCTTCTGGTACCTGGTATCTAGCGGTTGATCTGGCAAATGCTTTTTTCACAGTTGCCATTAGTAAGAACCACCAGAAACAGTGCTTTCACCTGGGAAGGCCAGAATTATAAATTCACTTTCTTGACTCAGGGGTATATCAATTCTCCAGCCTTATGTCATAATATTGTCCACAGGGACCTTGATCATCACTTCCTCCCCCAAGACATCACACTGGTCCATTATATTGGAGATATGTTGATAGGACCTAGTGAGCAAGAAGTAGCAAAGACTCTAGACTTATTGGTAAGGCATTCACATGAGAGAGGATGGGAGATAAATCCAAAAAAAATACAAGGAGCTTCCACCTCAGTGAAATTTCTAGGTGTCCAGTGGTGAGGGGTGTGCCTAGATATCCCTTCTAAAGTGAAGGATAAGCTGTAGCATCTGCCCCCCCACCATGACCAAAAAAGAGGCACAACACTAGTTCGTCTCTTCATATTTTGGAGACAACACATTCCTCATTTGGGTGTGCTACTCCAGCCCATTTACTGAGTGACCAGAAAAGCCGCTAGTTTTGATTGGAGACCAGAACAAGAGGAAGCTCTGTGACAGGTCCAGGCTGCTGTGAAAGCTACACTACCACTTGGGCCCAATGATCCAGCAGATCAAATGGTGCTGGAAGTTTCAGTGGTAAATCACGATGCTGTCTGGACCCTTTGGCAGGCTTCTATCAGAGAAGCATAATGCAAACCCTTAGAATTTTGGAGCAAAGCCCTGTCATCCTCTGCAGATAACTACTTTCCTTTTGAGAAACAGCTTTTGGCCTGCTACTGGGCATTAGTATAGACTGAATGCTTAACCATGGGCATTTGATAAAGGTAGAACCAAAAAGTGGCCAATGGACAAGACTTTGGAAATGGCAGGTCCCCATGAGGCCCCAGGAAGAAGAAACTAGCATCTTGAGAATGACCCTCAGACTTTGAAATCTAATGAAGATATTCAGAATTGTTGGGGACTACTGACTCATGTTTCTATTCAAAAATCTCTTTACAGTAATGCAAATGTTTATTCTTTGTCTGCCCCTTTGTACATTGGAAGCAGATAAATTGTTTTGTAAGTTTCAGAAGTCTAAAGTCAGATGGGACTTGTCCCAAGCCAAACTGTGTTTCTATAAATTGATTGTCATGTGATTTTGTACTTAGGATTGTTACTGATTTAAAGTATTTTTATGTGAATAATGCAATGTCTTTTTGGAATTCAGAGGATAAAGTGTGGCAGCTGGACATTATTTTTCAATTTCAAAAGGAGAAATTGGTCTGTTCCTCTGGGCATGATGCTCCTTTGATTGTATTAAATTCAGAGATTTCACTTTTACTTTATTAAATCATGATTAGGACTTTGATTGTATCATGTCATTAGGGCAATTCAGTTTGAGTCACCACCTCCTTTGTGGGCTATATAAATGTACAGTCACTCAAGTAGATACACAGAATTTGATACACAGAGGAGCAGAGACAGTTCCATAGACATGGCAGAGACTCTGAGAAGAGAGATGAACCTGAGAGTTTGCAGCTGAAGAGAACAGAGCAGCTGAGAAGCCCTGAGAGGTGAGGCTTATGCCAGCCTTCAGCTGAGATAGAAAGAAGCTGGTACCACAGAGCTTTAAGAGGAAGAAGGAAGGCTGAACCCTCACAGACACTGACATCGTGCTTCAAGAAATGACAAATGACTTTGGGTGAGAAAGTACCTCTTATGGTTCCTTGATTTGGACTCTGTGGGACATTGTGACTGTAAGCTTCTACCCTAAATAAACACCTTTTATAAAAGTCAACAGATTTCTGGTACTCTGTATCAGCACCACTTTTGGCTGACTAATAAAATTATGAAGCTAAATATAGAATGTCCATATGAGCCATCAATCCTGACTCTATGAATAGATTCAGAAGAACTGAAAGCAAGCAGGGACACATATTTTCACAATGATATTCATGGTGACATTATTCACAATTGCCAAAATATGGAAATAGCCCAAGCGTCCATCAACCAATGAATGGATAAACAAAATGTGATATATATGATGGAATAGTATTCAGCTTTAAGATGAAAGGAAGCTGGTATTCATATAACAATTTGGATGAAGCCAGACACACACAAAAAGTCAAGTATTGTATGTATCACTAATATGAAATAAATACATTGAATAGACTCATGGAGTTAAAACCTAGATTTTAGATTATAGATTACTGGGAGATAGAATTAAGATTACTGGTATATATATATATATATATATATAGATAAATATATATATATATATAGGCTGAAAGTGGTAGTCTGGGGTTCTAATTGTCAATAGAATGAAACCTAGAGGATAAACTTGGGAATGTATAGCATAGTGAACTTGGTGGGTTAGGAATGTGGTTCATAGGTCAAATACAAGAATGTTCTTCCATGAAGTAGAAAAAGTGTATGTCACTATAAAAAGGTGTTTAAAAAAAGGTCATAGGGGAAATGCAGCTAATTCAACTTATATTCTGTATTTGAGTAATACAGTAATAAATTTTCTTCAATGAAATGATGCTCCCATTTCTAATCTTGAAGTATCTACTTATTCTTTCTTCTTAACCAAGTTGTTTGGATGAACCTACAGTCTACTTAGAGAAAAATGAAAATCCACTTCTTACATCATCAGTAACAAATTCTGTGCATAATTTAAGACAATTTATTTTTTATGTTTTAGATATTTTAATGGAAAAATGTTATGTGGAATTAAAATGGGGAGTTGAGAATGAAAATATTTAAAGGTGCTATATTAATACATTCTTTAAAAAAATGAGTTAATATATTTACAAGCCAAAATTTCCCATTTTAATCACTTTCAAGGAGTAACTTCTTTGATTTGATCACATGTAGATCCATGGTTCTATTTTCCATAAACACATCAACTTATGTATATCATTTTTACATGGTTTTCTTCCCTCTTATCTGTGATTGAGCAGATTTTTGTCCAAGTCTTGCAATTTTTTTCCACCCCCAAACTATCAAGACCAACATATGCTTCATAAATACTTATCTTGAGGAACCAAAGCATTTTTGTCTCAGCACTCATAACATTCTTATCTCTTCACTTTTCATTCTTTTGATGCTGTCTTCCATCCCCAAAAGTCTTCATTATTGTCCATTTATTTTTTTTATCACAGATAATTAGTTTCCTTGGCCATTATAACATGTACGTTTAAGACTCCCTTTTAGTTAGAAGAATGCTGATCATTTAATCTATGTTTATTCAAAGCCTGTCCTACCCAAGCACTCATCTAGGCACTGTAAATACAACAGAGGATAAAAACAAGTAAAATTTTTGCATTCATGAAGCTTTCCTTCTATCTGATCCAGTGCTATCCCAAGTGAAGGCAACATCTCTTAGAGAAAATCTAGTCATTTAATCTGTGATTTTTCAGTTCTCATGTGCATGGTAGCTCATAACATGCCAGTAGTGAACAAACTGATCTAAGGACAGAGGGTAAGGTTTACAGGATATTTTAAACTTTCTCTCCTGGGGAAATGACTGTTCATAATTTTTGGAAAGAGAGCCAAAATATGGTGGTGACTCAGATAACTAGTATATCAGACAAATTACCAAACCTTTCCTTCTAGGGTCATATTTGCAAAGAGACTGAATCAGTTATCATGTCATTGCACAGCAGCCCTCAATTCATCTTTCAGCATATAGTGTATGGCCTTTTAGATCTGAATTTGTCCTTCGATATATGGTAAGTGATGAACAACAGAATTACTCTAACAATTTTTTTAAAAAGTGAGCATGATGTTTTGCTTTCTCAGGAGAAGACACTCTGTTGAGACATTATAGAATGAGAAGACTTCCTGCAGTTTTCTTTGCAAACTAAGGAGATTGGCCTGGGGATGTGAGAATATATGGTAAATCTTTCCTTGTCCAGTTTCTTTGTGACCTTATGGCATTGGTCTGGTAATATTGATTTTGCAGCCCCCTCGATTTATACAAAGCATTGATATGTGTAGCCTGCATACAGTCAGCTCTTCAGAATCTCCTGAGAAGCCAACATGTGGTTTACATGCAGGTACCCGAAGGTGCTGAGAGGGTCACACATTAAGGATTTCTTCCTTCTGCAAATGCCTGGCAGCCAATAGTGTAGTTCTCCCACTGAATACACAGGGTACTTGTAGCAGTTTGAAATTGTTTATGAATTCCAAAAATAGATACTGGATTGTGTTTGTAACCTTGTCTGTTCCTTTGGGTGTATGAGACTGTATTAGATTCAAAGGTTTCACTTTTACTTTATTAAATCAAGATTAAGGCTCTTATTTGATCTCATCATTAGGTCATGCAGGGTTGAGTCACCACCCCTTTAGTGGGGATAAAACAGACTCTCACACAGAAGTAAATACACAGAGAAGGAGAACACAGAGAAGCAGATATGTGAGGAAAGAAAGGAAGCTGCATTAGACATGGCAGAGGCCCCAGGAAGTGAGATGAGCCTGATAGTCTACAGCTGACATTGTAGAGAGAACAGAGAAGCTGAGACCAGAAAGAAATGAGTCCCAAAGAGAGTACCAGCCTACATCTGAGATCAGAAGAAGCTGGGACCAAGCCTTAAGTGGAAGGAGGAAGGCTGAACCCTCACAGATATTGTCCACCATCTGGCATCAATATGTGGTGACAGACTTTGGGAAGGAAAGTACCTCTTATGGTACCTTGAGTTGGACGCTTTAGGGCCTGGTAACTGTAAGCATCTACCGCAAATAAATACGCTTTATAAAAGCTAACAGATTTCTGGTACTTTGTATCAGCACCCCTTTGGCTACCTTATACACCACTGATTGCTAATTTACTGCTCCTCCACTAACAACCGAAAGCATTGAATTTTTTTTCCCCCAGAAACTCCAAACCACTTCCCACCTTGTAAACAACATATTTTCCTATCTTCCAGTGGCCTAACCATACCTTCTTCAATAAAGCCTGAATCATTTTCAAATGTGTCTTTGTGTACACTTTCTCAGCTCTGCTATATTTTATTGATTTCCTTATATCTTATACATACTATTTTATCACAGGTAATATATATTTATATTAAAGCACCATGCTTAAACTACAATGTGTTTTATTTGTCCTCACTGGACCCAGACTGCTAAAGAATTGGTACTTGGAAGAGTTACAAGAGATAGATCTCTAAAGATAATTAGGGATGGGTTTGTTCATGTCTTTGAGCTTGAGAACATGCCTTTGGAACACTTCTCACTAATGGAAAATGGAATGCTTGTAATATATGGTACACAGTAACATCATAATTAATTAAGCTATCATTTATGGTGGATCGTGATGAAGGAGCATTTGAAGCGTGTGCTTTGGGAACTCAAGTGGTTACTTCATTTAACTGTTATGAGTGTAATGATGCCTATAAGGACTGTATAAAAGGTACAGTTTAGATATAGTTGAGTGTACTTGAGTGTAATTATATAGAAAATGGCAAGCTCACTTCTGTTTAACTCATATCAATATGTGACCAGAGAATCAGACAGCTTCTAAGGTTGTACAAAAAAATCTCTTACTACTTGGAGTTGCAGGGCAGATATTGCTGATAATCACAAATAATATTTAGTTTTGCATGTTGCTGAATTACAATCACAGTTCAATTTCCAGTCTCATACATAAGTAAACTGGGAAAGGATAGGCTCTTAAATTTTGGAATTGTGACCACAGTAAGAGCCAGATGACACTTATAATCTTCAATCACAAGTTATTTGTGGTCTCCCTTGCCTGTGAAAGAGCTTGCCCTGTGATGTTTAATGTGATTACCCTTCCTCATCATGAAAATCATAATGCATTCTCATTTTGAGGTAGACACCTTGAAAGGTTATTGTAATTTTTCCTTGGATGTACCACAACTACACCTTGTTTTCACTAGACCCATAATTAGTGTTAAATATCAGCATGCTCCAGTGGGATGGATAAACAATATGATGCAAAAAGAAATAGCTTATACACCAAAAGTATTGCACAACCTTGCTAAAATATGTTGTAAGACAGTAGTACTACAGTGGGACAGGTACGGGAAGGGATCATGAATTTGTTATTACAAAATGGCTGAATATAACATTAGATCAGGTCAAATTCATTGCTATAGGTACACTTGGCATAATTTGACTCCAAGCATTCTCTTCGTTGAACTGTGGCCTTTTACTGGAGAAACTTTGCATTGGGAAAAAGAAACTCACCACACCTTTTTAGGAGTTGCTAGAATCTGACTCTGAATTTAAGATAATTCTTGATAACCTTAAATGCCACTGACACCCATTAATCCAATTAAGTGGTCATGGTAATCAAGTGACCTGTGGATTTGTAACTCAATTCTGACTCATGTTCCACCGAGTTGATTTACAGATCCATCTTGTAGTTGATCCCCATTTCTTATAGCACTGGAAATAGAGATACTTGGAATAGATGTATTTGACAAAAAGAAAAAATCCCAAATAGTTTCTTAGACCCATAGAATGAGGGCTATGATGGTAGGAAGGGCTAAATAGAAGTCCCAAGAACGTCCCTTCTTGCCAATATAGTAAACCAGAAGCAGTATTTCATCTCTGTAGGAAGTGCAGAGATTAACGAGAGCCCGTTTGGAGGCTCCAGCAGGGAAGCGTAGCCACTCTTATACCCTTGAGCAAAGAATGGTTCTCCTCCAGCGAGGAAGGTCGTCCTCCTCCATCCAGCACAGCCTCGGGAGGGACGGACATGCAGCAGCAAGGGAGGAAGGGGACACCCGCCCTGCCAGCCAGATCAGCCGAACCAACCCTGATGATCAATAGGGTGACAGATGTTGCAGCCAGATCGTCCTCGTCCTCACATCCAAGTTCACCAGTTTGATCTGTGTAGATGTCCTATGGATCCAACAGTATTACTGTGGACTATCATCAGCTTAGTTAATCAGTGACCCCTCTTCCAGTAACTTTCACAGAAAAAAATTACCTGTCCTGGAAGAAGCCAGCATTGACCCTGATTCTTGGTTTCCAGCTATTGACATTTTTTTTTTCGTATAATTTTTAAGGAACATCAAAATCAGTTAGCTTTTACCAATTTTGTCTTGTGATAAACCTTTCTTGACCCAATGCAATACTGTGTGAAACCATGATTGTGGGATAGGCATTCTGTGAATCCATGGATAGTGACACTGGAAGAATGGATAGTTAAAAAAGGAAACCTTAGATATTAATTATGGTCTTAGGACCAAACATAGAAATGAGTACTAGTGCTGCTGCATATTTTCTCTATGCTTATAACATGCAGGTGTTAATTTGAACAAATTAATCATTTTCATCTTCTCTCTCTTCTTTCAATTAACATACAAAAATGTATATACATATACACATATATATACACAAATATAATAAATATTAATATATACATATAAGAATGATTGAAAGTTAACTTTACAACTTAGACTTTATGTATCAGAACATTTAGTGAAAACATGACTGTATTTGATGAATAACTAATATTGTTGACAATAGAAACAATGACTCTTGGGACTATACATCTTCTCATTCTTGGGAAGATAGAGAACTTCTATACTTGTAAGAAAGATAGATGTATCTTGCTTTGTAGAAATATGTAGTTATATCGCTGTTTTAAGGAAGGTTAAATGCATGTACAGTGGTGCATATGGAAGCTGAGTATCTAAAATGGTGGGCTGTTATCAGTTCATACACTTTTCAATATAAGCTCTCTGATAAACAATATAATTTCTTTAAGCATTTGTCCCTTAATGTGAACATGATGTTAAGGTTTCTCACCAGAGGGCACTAGAAGGACATTGCTAGTAGGAAGAGGCTTCCTGCAATCACTGTTTCAGGCCAAGGAGGATGGAGCTTTGAGTGTGAGAATTTCTAATATCTTTTGTCACAGTCATGGGCTCAAAAACCATCCTTCTTACCTATCAACTTTGGCATGATCACATTTCCATAGCCCTATAAACATGGAAAAAGTGCCCTGTGTGACTCCCTTGCCAAACTCCTGTGTAACATGTATGCAACTTATGAGCTAAGGCTGTAGCTCATTTTGTAAACCCTTCCCACCTCGGTCAGTCCCCAACCTGAGTGACTTGCATGCTCTGAAGGCCTTCTGCTTTCACAGGTTACTAGACTCACATTGCAGACCTGAACCACTGATTGCTGACCCCATGCTTCCCACCTGCACTTTGGAGAGTGGAATATTGTTTTTCCAGCAACTACATACCAAATATAGTGTGACAAAATTAGTGAGCTTTACTGCTGCCTAATCATACCTTACCCACTGAAGAATAAAACCCTTCCAAATTTGTCTTTCTTGAGTATTCTCCCTCAGCCCAAGGTCTAGTGATTTCTAGTACCATATAGTGTTCCCTTATAACTTAGAGTTACTCTTTTATTATAGTTAGCACTACATTATATTAAATGTCACCTTTTTAAAAAATGTGTGGTTTATGCTTACTAATGGGACCAGATGCTACAGGAATTTTTTCTATACCCGTTTTTAACATAGCGTAACATGGAGAGTTATACCTTGAAAATTCTAGAGCTAAAGTGTCATACAATAACAGAAAATGAAACTCTTTGTGTGTGTATGTGTCAGCATGTATAAGGTAGAGATCTGCAGTATAATCACAAAATCTATAGAAAGAATTGGTTTTCTCTTCAATTAATATAATGCCTAATTTTCCAAAATGTATAGAATAATACAGGTATTTTTCCTACTATATGAATTGCTTTTTTATTATGTTGTTTGTGAATTAAATTGATAGAATTATTTATGGCCTCTGTATCAAGTGGTTAACTGAGAGAAAGAAAATACTAGGCATTGTCATGATTAGGGTTTTAAGTCATAATATTTCTAATAGGCTTGAAGTTTCACTTATAAAATAGCATTTAGAATCATTAGGCCTGATACTGAAATTTAGTGAGTATGAAGATATTCACAATACTAGGAGCTGGAATTTCCAGGAAGCTGGGAAAACTGGAGATTCTAGAATATATTAAGGGGGAGCAACTTGAACACAAGTCTCAGGATTTATTAATGCACTCTGCTGTGTAGCAATCTATTCTAACCGTTGTAGTGAACACAGAAAAAAACAGGGATATTGAGGGAAAAGAAAAAACAAGAAAGAGAGCTATTTCTTCACAGTATTGAGAATGATTATTTTTGCATATAATAATCTGTTGAAAAATTTTAATTGTTGTCTGTGTTTTAAGAAATATCAATACATATGTGATATACTCCATGCCCATAACAGAGATGGTCTCCATTGATGACAAGACCAAAATTATTATTTATCTTGAGCAAGGTGGTGGCCTTACTCTTAAAGAACCCCTTACAGCTCTCTTCTTCCCACCCTGATTACCATGAAACTAATCTTGCAGCTGTTGGACTGCAGAGAACAATAACTCAAATTACAAGGCATAAAAAAAGGAAAAAAGATAACCTCAGATAATAACTATTCCAAGTAATCAACATTGCCCCTGATCTGCCCCTCCTTTCTTTTGCCAGTTGGTCTACTGGTAATTTTCCATTGCCTTTACCCCAACTAAAAGCTCATCCATCCCTCTGATTTCCTTGGAAGTGATTTCTACTCTATCTAGTTGATAATTGTAACTATACATAAATCAATTCTTGACTGTTTAATGTCAGGTGAAGTCTTTCTTTGACAGACAAGAATAAAATGGAAGAAAGGGTTAAATTATTAATGATATGGCAGTATAGAGGAGAAATGGACATTCATTTTGGAAGTTGTAAAAGGCCCCCCTGGAGTATTTAAAATTGTCCTGTATCCTGGGGATTTGGTCTGACTGGAATCAAAGGCAGGAGTCTGAATATTGTTTGCCATGGTCAGTATAAATTTAAATTATTTCTATGTGTACCTTTCATTACAGTAATTTCAATTGATTTGTAATGCTAATATTTTATATAAATTTACTTATGTATAACTTTGGGGTAAAACAGTTTAATTTTAGACAAAAAGAAATCTTTGTATTATTAAAAGAGGCCAGCAGTTGATCTGAATTAAATTTCTTCATTTAATATAATCATATATACTGTAAGCAAATACAGATACTTGCATCAATTAAAAGTACATTATGTTTATATATATATCCTATAAAAATCCACTTCTTAATTTGGTCAAGTGAATTTTAGTTAGCTGTTAAGTTCTGTCTATCAATATTCTTGGTAAGGTTAAATTTATAGTTATGTAGCTCTATTATGAAAATAATTAGGATGCATGAATATTTTCCAATCTTAATCTTCCTCAACCTACATATATATCAAGGAAAAATATCATTTATTTTACATATTTGATAGAGTACAAATAACATTTTCTTAAATTATTGAGCTACTGTGGAAATATCTATTGAGTCACTTATCTCCAATGTCTTCTATATGATCATTTTTATAATATCTACAAAATCCTGAAATATGCTATGCAATTTTATGCTAGTTCCATAAAATTTTCTTCTATTCATTGAGAAATATTAAACCTTTTTCCAATTGTACGAAAATTTGATCCTCTTGAGGTTCAATAATACCAAAGCACAACTGAAATTAAATTACTTTATTGGTGAGAATGCAACTGCAACAGATTATAAAAATTGTACCCTTACTAAGTAATATTTTTCTTAGAGACAGAGACAATTTTAACTATCTCAAAAATTGATATAAAACCCATAGATTCATAAATAAAATGAATAATTGTCAATGCCTAAGATATGAACACTTGTAAATTTTAGGTACTTTAAGGCTGTTTTGATCTGAATAATGAGACTATTTCATTATTGGATCAGTGTATGGTTCTTAGATGGGTTTAGACAACTTGGAATATAGCAGACATGTGCATTTCATAATAAAATTTAAATTTTTGTAAGGGAAGAAATTATAAGGTATAATTGAGAAAACATAGTTACACCGATGTTATACCACAATCTTCTCAGAACCTTGAAGAATAAAAATGCCAGGATACAATACTGGTAAATGAAGGAAAGCCCAGTGTACCAACTCTACTTCTAAAATGAGTTCAAAGTACTTCCATAAAATATTGGTTTTATAAATTGGGAAAAGATCTGTTTTGGCTGACATGTTATACACCACAAAATGCCTGATACATATATTAAAACAATAATGTCCCTACTCAAAAAATGCATTGTATTATATCATAAATGAATATAACAGAATAATAATAATTTGAAATAAATGTGTGTGAAAACAGAAGGTTACTTAGTTGTTCATAAAAATATTATTCCTAACATTTATACACAATGGGTGCTAAATTTAAGAGTGAATAGAAAAAGAGTGGCATTGGAAAATTTAGACTGCAAAATAAGAAATTAGGCAACTCACTTCCCAGACTTGCCTTTCTCTAACACCTTCTTGAATGATCAAGCCACTTCATTGTTGGGGAGACTGTAGATGAGTGGATTCAGCATGGGCGTGAAGAAGTGTAGAAGATAGAGACCATTTTGTCTTGGGCTGGGGAATGATGAGAAGTGGGCCAAATATATATGAACAAAGCTGTTCCATAGTACATACCCACTACCATGAGGTGAGAGGAAAACATGGCAAAAGCCTTGCGGCAACCCTTCCCAGATCCCATGCTAATGACAGAATGACACGAGTATAGGAAGCAAAGATGAATGCTACAGGTAAAACCATCATTAATATACAGCAGATGAAAAAAACTTTTTCAAATGTTGATGTGTTGTTTCATAAGAGTTTTAGTAGGGAAGGAAAATCACAAAAAAAGTGGGGAATTACCCAGGATCCACAATAGGAGAAGGAAAATGTAGCTATAGAATCAATGAAACCATCAGTAGGCCCAAGATCCAGGAAGAGGTAGCAATAAGTCCCAGTCTTATGGGTCTCATAAGATTGGGGTATCTTAGTGGGTGGCAAATGGCAACATAGAAGTCATAGGCCATGACAGCCAACAAGAAACATTCAGAGCCAAGTAGTGATGCATAGAAGAAAATTTGTGTGGCACAGCCTGCAAAAGTAATTGAATTACTGCCAGACAAGTAGTTGAAGGCCATCTTGGGTATTGTAGTAGAGATGAGCATGAGGGCCATGAGTGACAGTTGGCTGAGGAGGAAGTACATAGGGGTGTGGAGCTGGGTGTCCACGTAGATGAGAAGAACCATGGCAGTGTTTCCCTTGAAGACCACAGTGAAGATGCCCAAGACCAGAGAGAAGAGGAAGGTGTGGATGGGGCTGTGATCAAAGATTCCCAACAGGATGAAGTCAGAGCTGAAGTTCTGATTCTCCCATGCCATGATGCATGTGCTCTTTATCTAGAACCACAAAAAGGGATAGCAGTCCATTGATTTAGCAAATATTTACCCAGTGCTGCAAGATTCTGGAAAATTCTGCAGGTCAATGATAAACATGGTAAGACAAGATTAGGAAACTCTCAGATCAAGAACAATAAAATCCAAGTGAAAAGTATTTCTCACTTATGAAATTGTGGAACTTTTGTAATTTCAATTTCTGGCCATTCTTTTTCTTCTTGACTGAATATCAGAGCTTCCTTAAAAGATAAATTGATATAGAATGTCAGCCTGAATCAGCATGTGGCAGGAATACTACCAGAGACTGACCATGTGTCCTTATTATCATGATTTTAGGCAGTTTTATTACCAGTGTTAATAACATCTCTGTTGTTCTACTAATACTGTTATAGGTTTAGAGTATTTTGTTTATTATTTGTAGTAAATGTCTTATGCACTAAATATTTGCTGAGAAAATATTCCTCAAACTTCTGAATAAAATATTTTATCTGTTGCTGCTATACCCAAATATTTACTTTAAGTGAAAGAACACATGAAAATAGAAATTCAGGAAAGCCTAAAGTCAGGTCATTCAACTAATTCTATTGAACTCCATCTGCATGTCAGAGATTAGGGTTAGAACAGTGATCAGATGAGATAAAGCTCCTGCAGAGTCAAATAGTGACCAATTTAGCACTACATGTCATAAGAGGGTAAATGATATGGGGAAAAGTAAGGCAGAGAAGAGTTTGGAGACTGTTGAAGAGAGGTCAGTTGTGAACAGAGTAGTCAGGGAAGATGTCACTCTTCTGGTGACATTTGCCAAAATCTTGGAGCAAGTGAAAAAGAGGGCACATCACAGAAAATACCATTCCACACATAGATATTGTCAATGTGCAGTATAATAAATGTAATATTCATGCAAAAAAATTAAAAATGTGTTCATGATTTGAGGAAAAGAGATTTTTCTAATTTAGAAAAAAGTTTGCTTTTTATTGCAGCATCTAAAGCTTAGTGTATTGGGAAATTTACATGCATGATTAAATTTAATATACAGTGAGTTTATACTCTATTAACAGTTAGCAATAATGATTTCATAAACAGAAAAAACAGGTCATAGAACAATTAGGCTGTAATGCACTTTCACTCATTTTTTCAAGGATTGTATTTTTTGTGAGGTGTAAGATTTGGGAAAAAAAAAAAAAGTAAGAGTAAAAAAAGAGTTAGGAGAAATCTGCAAAGGAAGGGACCTTGATTTCAGCCTCGTGAATTTGAACTGCATTTTAATAATGAGAAGATAGTAAAAGGAACATTTTTATAAGTTTTAATTATTTATATAATTGGTAAATAATATTGTGGGTAAGAAAGTGAAAGTTTCAGAAGTGTTTTTAAATTTCAATTCAAGAAAGACCATGATTTAGTAATGCAAATCAACTAAAAGGCAGCTTTGAAGATGTAGGATGATAGACAAAGAATCCCTTTCCATGTATCTCATCAGCTAAGGAAATCAATCTCCAAAATCAAAACAATTACATTTTGTCAATTAGCATAATGTGATAAGAAGTCCCAAACTTTCCTCCTTTTTTGGTAGGGAGAAAATGTTTCTACACAAATGGCTTAACAAAAATGAAATGGCAACTGAAAGAAAGCCTGTGAATAATCTAGGGAATGAATAACATAGTGAAATCAGACGTGGATGAGATTTGTGATTAATAGTAAAAATACAAGAATGTCCTTTTATGAACTAGAAAATATATGCATCACTTTTGTAAGGATATGGAGAAGCATTAGAAAATACAATTAATGTAACCTATGGACTATAGTCAACAGTAATTATGTAATATTCATGCATCAATTCCAAAGATGTACAGTGTTAATAGTAGGAAGGTGTGGAAAAAATATACCTAATGTGTGATATAGACCATAATTAGTGGTAATAGTCTGATGATATTATTTCATAATTCATAACAAATGTTCCCCAAAAAGGTAGTGTTTTTGTGGAGGGGTTTTGTCTGAGAATTCCACACACATGCACATGATTGTTTTGTAAGTTCAAAAGCTCTCTAATTATAATATAGTAAAATATATATAGGGTAGGTTTGAGGAAAAACACAACAAATGTCAGAAATGAACTATAGTTAGTAATAATATTTTGACGATGCTCTTGCATAGTTTTTAAGAAATGTACCACAACATTGCAAGGTGGTGGTGGTGGGGTGATGTATGGGACCCTTGTACAATGTTATGTATATTTATTTTATATGGTCACATCTTTTACTAGGCACTTATTGCTTATATATGTTCGTATATGTATGATATACTTCAACAAAAAAAAAGAAAAAATAACACAACCACTCAAAAAAAATGCTGATTAAACCTGCTTGTTGTTAACTCAATTTTTGGTCCACCTAAATACTGATAAACCAAAATGTGCTTCTCTGGGATTTCTGATGGGTAGGTGATGTTTCTCAACCAATATCAGTCAGTGAGAAGGACATTTTATTGTGTCAATTATATGCAATGCTCATACAACTAAATTTACTTACTTAAAATAATTCATCTCAACTATTTGATGGAACTGCCTATTTTGAACCTCCTGTTCTAGGATTCACAATTACCTTGAAGTTCTCAATTATTGTATTAGACCAAAGAAGATTTTATGTTACCTCAAGATCTATGATGACTTTCCTGAGGTTGGTCTAGAATATGACTCCAAGGCAGAAACTCTCTGAGCATTATAATACATACCCATTGTTCTTTATAGTTGACAAAATGGTCTAGCACAATTTTTGGATAATTCTTCCCTAATACTTAATAGATATATAATATTGAAAAATTCTATTGTAATTATCCTGAATATTTCTGCAATATAAATTTTAAGCATGAGTGACGTGATTTTCAAAAAAATTTGTCTAACAAATATACAACCTACATATTCTTCTAGATTTTCTCAGTCCCATTATTAGCTCAAGCTGAATTTATATAATTTCACTCGTAATTGTGTATCTCACCTCTCTTTATTGCTTCACAATTTCCTTTATGTCATTGCTCTGAAATTGTCTTCATTTGGCTTGCCTTGTCACAGAGAATGTGAAAAAATGTCCATTTAATTTTTTTCTTGAGTTTACATACTGATGTCATTGAAGATATTGAGCTCTGCAACAACTATTTAAAATTCATGCAGATGTTTCTTCAAAAGCATTCTGTTAAGGAAAATGTTTGTTTTTTTTATGAGGAAACTGGATATTTTTTCTTAGCTAGTAAGAAATGTATGAGTGAATGTGCTTACTTTCAATTTTCAACAAGATCAGATACAATTTTGAAGATCAGGATCAGCTAACCAGAAGAGAGGCAATGTTAAAACTGTTGCAGAGAGAATTAGGTTTCTTAAATATATGGAACATGTATTCTAACAAAAATGCATCTTTGTTAAATAGGTTTTGAAACTCCAAGTTATACATGACTATTTACTGCAAGACAATTCAGAGCATTTCAAGTTGCAGCCTTCTAGGCAGGGGGTAAATAATAGGCAACATTCCTGGAATGATCTTGAATTTTAGACATCTGACTTTTACTTTTCAGAATACTTATTAACATCTCCAAAATATTCATAATATAAGGTACAAAATTTTATACTCTACTTTAGAATATTTTGCCCGATATGCCTTCTTTCCCTCCCCTTATTTGTAATATTTTTCTTTTATTTGTATTTATTTTATCCAATATATATTGTTTTTCTGGTAATAAACCCATCACTTTTGAGAGGAATTAGTACACACATTCAATTTAAAAAAAAAATAATGACTTTACTGTACTTTAACTGTATCACTATTCGAAGTTTAAGGTTCCATGATACTGTCGGGGTGCTCATTTCCTTAGCAAAAGTAATCTTGAAATCATGGAAATAATGGCCAGAAATTGAAAAAGGAATCATTGAGTCAAATAATAGAAAAGAGTCAGCAAGTGTCCAGATTTGAAAAAAAGAATAAGGAAATCATTATGCAAAATATGTTTTGAATGTATTTATTAAAATAATCAACCCTGGTTGCTAAATTGATTACAACCTCTTAAACAGGAATTACCAGGACACAAAACAAAATAAACAACAAGAAACAGTAACTCAAGCAGGAAAGGGCACAGTGACTCTGTTCTAATAGCAAAATACAATCTGAATGTGCATCAACAATAGGATCTTAAAAGATGATGACAGGTAGTGGCATTTATGAGCCTCAGAAAAAGAATGTTGAGTGAACAAAGATCACAGGGTTATAACTTCATGAATCGTTACATATAAAATGTAAAATGTAAATGATATAAACTTAAGAATAATAAAAGAAATATGGGGATAATAGCTAACTCTGCAGTGGATCAGGAAGGTTATGTGGAAAGAGACTCATACCTGTTAAAAACAATGATAATGTAGATTTAAAGCATATTATAAAAATCCTTTATAGCTAACAATTTTTTGCAAATAGACTTTGTGCCTCTATGAAGTTTAGTAAAAACAATTTTAATGTAAAGACTTTAGAAGAGCACATGACCCATATAAAACATCCATGAATATGAACTGGGATTATTAGAAGAGGAGAGAATGTGCCCCAAAGCTAAATCTCAAATTTCTTGGTTGTGGCCTTATTCTCACTTCCCACTCTTCTTCCACAGACTCACATCCACCACCAATTTCTTTCTCATATTGGGAGTATCAACATGGTATGAAAAAAATAAATAAAAAAATGATTGGTATTCCACCTTTCCCACCTGTGAGCTGGGGCATGTAACTTACATTTACTGCCTACATTTTCTTATCCTTGAAAGGAGGGTACCACATTTTACAAATGAATGTTTTAAGGATGACATGAAAGAATGGTTACAAAACACTTGGCACAGAAAACACTTAAGAAATAATTAACTTCACCATGATCAGCAGAAAGATTGGCAATATCTTATATGCAGTTTCACCTGGCTATTTATCTTGCCTCTTATTATCGTCTGACATGGATATATTTCCAATGAGAATGTAGATTATTGGGAATACAAAATACTTGTCTTGCATATTTTGTTTCTCCAAGATCATAAAAAAAAAAAAAAAAGCACATCCAACACACAGTTGGAAACCTTATCATTATTGATAAATGAATGGAAAGATGAACTAGAGCTAAAGAGCACATCAAAAGTATCCAAGACAAGAGACCAAAGTCATCATAACACCTGCATTTTAATATAATTTTCAAATATATTATATTATTTATCCATGTAGGGAATCCATATTACTCTAATTTAACAAGCAAGATATACCCATGTATGTTTGTCAGATGAACTTGAAAAGATATATCATTTTAGAGTTTTTAATCAGTGAGTTTACTAATCCACTTCCACCAAAATTATAGAACTCATTTCACTATGAATTTTTATTTTATTTAAACCTTACCTTTGGTAGTTTCTCAGAAAGAAACAAAGCAGCTGTGTAAATTAAAGAGTTTTCATTCCTAGAGAATCCCTATTCAGTTTTGCCACAGTAAGACATAAACTAAAATTTTCAGCCCACTAGTGAATTCATTCCCCCATCTTTAATTTGCTTACATTATATTCCAACTCCTCTCCTAGTAAAAAGAGGCAGCATTAGGGTAGTGATATTATTGGGTTTGGTGGTGCAGGGCTGACAGGTGGGTAGATTAGGAAGGGTGGGTTAGAATACCCAGGAAATGGGGGGGAGAGGTGGGAGAGGTACCAGGTGAACACGGGATTTGTGGGTACGAGGTTGAAAGTGCAGAAGTGGGAATGTTCTTATAGCAATATGACAAGGTAGTGTCACTGGTTTAGGGTGTAGGTTAGGGGGGCATTCAGGATGGGGTGCATTTATAATTCATTCCCATACCTATTC
The DNA here is from genome assembly GCA_029593785.1 of Cabassous unicinctus. Lineage (NCBI taxonomy): Eukaryota > Metazoa > Chordata > Mammalia > Cingulata > Chlamyphoridae > Cabassous > Cabassous unicinctus. The sequence goes on along the minus strand of JAQZBX010012258.1, from coordinate 13,168 downwards.
TCAAAGTTTCTGCCAATATGTATTAGCAAGGACTTGCAATTCTTTTGGTTTATAAATTATTTCTTCTTCAGTCAGAGTGTGTGCTTGTCACACTAGAGCATGCTGATATTTTACTCTAGTTATGTGTTTAGAGGATACAAAGAGTAGCTGTGGTGCACCCTAAGGAAAATTAGAATCTCCTTTAAAGGTATGTTCCCCAAATGGGGGTACAGCATAGTTTTCATGCTGAGAAAGGGTAGCCTACTCATATTTCAGAAATGAAGCAATTTCCACAGGCAAGGGAGGCCCAGAATATCTTGGGTTTGATAACTTTGAGGGTCACATATTTCCTTTAGATGTCACCATTCCAAACCTTAGGATCCCTTTGCTTTACAATTAACTTATCTCTGACACTATGAATTCAACTGTGATTGCAATCCAGTAACTTGCACAATTAACTATTTTGTGTGACTTGCAGCAGCATCAGCCCTGTAGCTCCATGTAATAAGAGATAATTTTAAGCAGTCATAGATGTGTCTGATTCTCTGGCCAGGAACTGAGATAAGAATTAACAGATCTGAGTTTGTCATTTTGTCTATATTTATACTCAAGTGCATTCAAAAGTATCTAGCTCACATCACAGTCCTTATAAGCATCATTACTCTCATAACTGACAAATGAAACAGCCACTTGTGCTCCCAAGGAAATAACTTAAAATGGCCCTTCTTCACAATAAACCACAGGTGATAGCTTAAACAATTATGGTGCCACTGCATTCCATGGATTACTAGCATTCAATTTTCCATTGGTAAGGATCTCACCATTGTGTTCTCGCCAAAGGCATGACCAAACCAATCTGAAAATCTCATCTTCATGGATCTACATCCTGGGACATTTTCTGATACCAATTCTGTAGTTGTCTGTGCCTACTGGGTCAATCAGGATATATAAAACACTCAAAAGTTTCAACATAGAGATGTTAACATAAAAATTCTTAATTATATATAAGTGTAAATGTTAATATATAAGGAAATTCTATCAAGTACCATAAGTTTTTGAAAGAATACTCACTGGAAAATGTATGGTTGGGCCACTGGATAGCAGCAAAATTTCCTGTTAAGCAAGCATAAATAGCCTGAAATTTCTCGGCAAAATGTTGGCAACTTTCCGTAGTATAGGAAGAGTAGCAGTCAATCAGCATTCAGTTGCCTGGATGTGCACTTGGTCGACTACAGAGAACACATACTATAGCATGGGTGTGGTGGGAGTATACAGAAGGAAAAAGTGCTTAGTGTTTGACCCTCTGGGCACCCCATAGGCAGCTACATTCAGGCCACCTGGGAGCTTCCCAAGGGAATCTGAATAGGTGGCTGCTTTCAGGCTACACAAATCATTGCTTCCCATATTGAGAAAGCTTCACGAGAAACTAGATGGGGCAAGATGTGCCAGATATTCTCACATACCTTCCAACAATCTCCTTGATCTGCACAGAAAAGTGCTAGAAGTCTCTTTCCCATTCAATGTCCCTCCACCATACCATCTAGTTAGAAAGAACAACATCATTCTCAATTTTAAAAAATGTTAAAAGTATTTTGTTGTCCATCATGAAACTTATATTGAAGGATGAATTCAGAGCTGAAAGGCACTGAAATGAAAACTGATACGGTCTCCATACAAATCTGCTCCAAATAGAAAAGTTTAGTCAAAGATTTCATATGATAGATTTCTGAGTTGCATCCCTCCAAACAATACAAAAATATATACACCTCTAGGAAAGAAAGTTTAAAATGCTTTGGAAACTATACCTTCAGTCCTGTGATCAATGTGTTCACTACTACTAGCAAATTATAAGCTTCTATGTGTATGAGAACTGAGAAATTGTGACTTCATTTATTGATCTGGTCTCTTATCATAGGAAAGACACCCTCAAAGAAAATAAATTCACTTGTAGGAATTATAAATATATTTGAATTAACTTTTGAGATACAAGATGGAAGAATATGGAGTTTCAGGCTGTACTGCTCCTCCACAAACAGAAGGATAGACATACTTATCAATAGAACTGAAATAAGGGTTCAGAAAGAGACCCACACATCTATAACCAATTTATATTTGACAAGGTCACCAAGTCTACTCTACTGTGACAGCATAGTGTCTTCAACAATTGGTGATGGGAGAATGGAATATCCGTAATGAAAATGATGACATAGGAGCCCTGTCTCAGATCCTATAAAAAACATTAACTCAAGTTACATCAAAACCTAAATATAAGAGCCAAGGCCATAAAACTCCTCGAAAAAAATATAGGAAAGTATCTCTGAGATAAATGATTTCATAAACTTTACACCCAAAGTGGGAAAAAGAAAAGAAAAAAACACACAAATAAATGGAAACTCCTTGAAATTAAATACTTTTTTGCTTCAAAGGAGTTTACCAAGAAAAAAAAAAAGGAGGCCTACTCAATGGGAGAAATATTTGGAAAGCATGTATTAGATAAGGGTCTACTATCAAGCATATGTAAAGAAATCTGACAACATAGTAATAAAAAAACCCAGCCCAATAAAAAATGGGCAAAGACTTAGATATTTTTCCAAAGAGAAAACACAAATGACTAAAAAACAAATGAAAAGATGCTCAGCATCACTAGCTATTAGGGAAATGTAATTCAAAACTACTATGAAATATCATTTCTCAGCTACTAGAATGGCTGCTATTAAAAAACATTTAATGCTACAGGTTCTGGAGAGGATGTGGAGAAAGAAAACATTCATTCACTGTTGGTGGGAATGTAGAATGATGCAGCCATTGTGGAGGACAGTTTGGTGGTAACTCAAAAAGCTAAGTATAGAACTGACAACTGATTTGGCAATCCCACTTCTAAGTAATTACCCAGAAGAACTGAAAGCAGGGGCACAAGCAAATATATGCACACCAATGTTCACAGTCACATTATTCACAATTGCTAAAAGATGTAAGCAATCCAAGTGTCTGTCAACATATTAATGGATAAGCAAAATGTGGTATATACATATGATAGAATATTATTCAGGTGTAAGAAAGAATGAAGTACTGATGCACATGATAATATAGATTAACCTCAAGGAACTTATGTTGAGTGAAATAAGTCAAACATAAAAGGATATATAGTGCACGATCTCACTGATATGAATTAAGTACAATGAGCAGACCCATGGTGTAGAATCTGGAGATAGGATACCAAGAGAGAAAATGGGATTACGGAGTGGTAAGCCAATGCTTTATCTGTACAGAATTTATGATTAGGTTGACTGTAATATTTTGGAAATGGACAGTGATGATGGTGGCACAGTGATGTGAGTATAATTAACAGCACTGAGGTGTGTGTGTAAGCATGTTTGAAAGGGTAGGTTTAGGCTCATACATGTTGCTAGAAGGAAAGCTAGAGGATAAAATAGAGTACAGTATAACACAGTGAACTCTGGAGTGGCAAAGGATTTTGGTTAATAATACAAATATAAGAAAGTTTTTTCACAAGCTATATTAGTCAGCCAAAGGAGTTCTGATGCAAAGTACCGGTAACCTGCTGGGTTTTATAAAGGGTATTTATTTGGGGTAGAAGCTTATAGTTACCAGGCTATAAAGTGTAATTTACTTCCCTCACCAAAGTCTGTTGCCATGTGTTGGAGCAAGATGGCTGCTGACATCTGCAAGGGTTCAGCATCCTTTTTTCCTCTTAAGGCTCTGTGGTACAAGCTGCTTCCAATATCAGCTGTAGGCTGGGGAGATGAGTCTCATCTCTCTCCTGGGGCTCAATCCTCTCTGGGCTCAGGTGCTTTGGTCTCTCCACAAGGTAAGCTGTAGATTAGCAGGCTCTCTTGCTT
>JAQZBX010012257.1:0-41480 GCA_029593785.1 Cabassous unicinctus | reverse complement strand
TTTTTTTTTTTCTTTTTTTTTCAATTAGATGCTGCTGGCTTGTTTATGTTTGCTGTGCTTACTATTCCTGATTTCCCCTTTTCTGTGTATACCAGTTTTGTTTATGAATGTTATTTCTTGTCCTTCCTTCATCTTGCTATCTTCTGCTTTCTGTTGTTCTTACATTCCACCTCTCTTTGTTTAGTACTCAAGTTTTCTGGTTTTTATTTCTATCTATCATCTATTCTGTTTTCTTTATTTTATAAATTTTTTTCTTTTTGTCTTTTCTTTTCTCTTTCCCTCTTTCCTCATCATTCTGGTCTTTTAATTCCTTCAATATATTTATATCTATTCAGTATCCCATTTCATTGTTGGTAGTTCATTTTTTTATTCCTATTACTCTATACTGCTTACATGAGTTAAATATTCATTTTCTTAAGTCTTATATGATACCTCTTATAACTTTTACTATTATTATTACTATTATCTTTTTTCTTTTCTTATCTCTTTTGCTTTCTCTGGCCCTAATCTTTTTACCTCAAGGGAACAGAGAAAACAGCAAGAAAACAGAAAAACAAGAACAAAGTGTCAAAGAGAAAACTTAACACATACAAAAAGAGTGCAACTAAATAAAACCCTAGAGTAAAGAGAAAAGCTAATAAACTGAATAAACCACCAAGATAAAAAGATGATCAGATAGCAACAAAAAATTTAAAAACCAGACTAAGAAACAGAAACACATGACCTAGTCCACTGAACAAACTGAAAATCAAGGAGAGATGCAGAACACTGAACAACTAATCAAAGCTGTCCAAACAAATATCATGAACCAACTTAATGAAGTGAAGGAAAAGATTAAGGATATTAAGAAGACACTGGGAGAGCATACTGAAGAAATTGTAAAAATACATCAAAAGTTACTGGATATGATGGTGATGAATGGCCCAATCCGAGAAATAAAAACATTCTGCAAGCACATAACAGCAGATTTGGGGTTTAGCCTTTGCTAGCTTGATACTTGTCTAAAAGATGAGCTCAATTTTAATTCCATTGTGCTTTCTTTGGTCAGTCATAAAGTGAATTCAATTAACTGGTGTGGGTGTGAAGCACAAAGTCAGACCTCTTTGTTGAAGATAATTTACCTGAACCTCGGTATCATGTGCAAAGAAGTGTGTTATCATTCTACCAAAATAACAGAACAGTGACCTAAAAGATAATATGCAAATATGAAACACATATACACAAAGAAGGAAACAGAATATTACCTAACCTAAGGAGAGAGCCCAGTTAACACCAATTATCTATAAGAACAATGAAGGTGAGAGAGTTCAGGATTTAGAGACTTGCTTAGGTAATTAGATAATTGCCCTTGGTGCCATCTAGTGTGTAGAATATGTAAGGACACTGTTCTGTGACAAAAGGAAAGTATTCAGAACACTTATCCTCATGCAGACCCACTTGAAAAAGCAAACTCAGGGAATGTCTGATTTCTTAAGGCCACTTCTACATGGACATTCTGAACACTTGGGTTATACCAGCATACAGTAATCTGATGATATCATATACCACATTAGCTGTAAGCTCTAAGCCAAAGATCGTTAATATAAACCATTCTGAGCCTCTTTTTCCCACCACATCCCCTGCTTTCTGATAATCCACCTGCTACTAAATCCATTCAATAAGTCACTCATCTAGATATTTTAGTTTTCAATTGTATAATGTCCATTTGATTCTTTATGTATTCCAAGAACCTGGTGAAATTTTCCACCCTTTTTTGATTGTCCAACTTAGTTTTTATTAATTTAAAGTCAATTTTTTGCCAACTCCATTTTTCAGTCTCAAACATGCATTTGCTTCTAGCATTATTTCCTTTGTTTTTGGTCATAACGTCTTGCCTTTCCCCATATTTAGTAGTTTTTTTATTTTTTATATGCCATATATTAACTGTAAAGAAAGAGTTTCCAGATTATTTTCCCACCAAAGAGGGTTCAAACCTTCTTTTAACGGTGTGAGGCTGATAAACTCAGTTAAGTCAGAAACTGATATTGGTTGGCTTTCTTTTATGTTTGGGAAACATGCCGTACACTTTCAGTTCACTTCTATTCCTAAAGCACAGCCATCCAGGGTTTTCATTTAAGAACTTGGACTCTCTATGTCTCTGAAGCAGGAAGAGAATGCAAGAAGTTTTACTTATTTTTTTTTTTAATTTTTTGAATCAAATTTTTAATCCCAAGCAGCTTTTGAATTTTGCAAATATTTTGGGGAAAAAAAGGATGATCACTGTGTGTTTAAAACCCCACAAAGTCTCCAGTTGACAAAACTTGGGCTAATTTTCCATCCACAGCTGCAGCCATATTCTATTCTTAGCCTGTACATGTGCTTTGATAAGCAAGTATTATCAAGAAATGTGGTTATATTTTGTCAGTGTCAAATCACCTTTCCTTCCAGAGGTTTCTGCTCTTCTCTTTTATTTTCAGAAGAAAACCCGTAACACATGGAAACTGTGCTAATTCTACTTTGTCCTTCCAGGTTTTTTAGTGCCTTTAGATTATTGCACATGAAGCTTTGGAATTCAGAAAATATCTTGAGAAGGAAATCTTCCATTTGAGGTTCATCATATGTCCCATTTTAGAATTCCAGCACTAAGTGACTTCACAAAACTCTGGACAAGCCTATACACTCAGCCTTTCACACACACCCACAATTGGTCAATGCCTCTAGAGATATCTTCAGGTCTTCTGCTCACCTCTAAATAGTTTAACTCTTTATTGTATTATATTCAGTCTAGTCCATATTTTTTACATATATGATGTGAGACCAGAATCCTCTAATATCACAAATCTAACAAGTGTTTTTAAAAGATTTATTTTATTTATTTCTCCTCACCCCTTCATTATTGGCTCTTACTGCATCTTTTCTTCTTCCTTGTTTCTTTAGAAGGCACCAGGAACCAAACCCGGGGCCTCTGAAATGGGAGGGAAATGCCTAATTGCTTGAGCCACAGCTTTGTTGTGTCTTTCATTGTGTTTTCTTCTTGTGTCTTTTATTGTGTCATCTTGTTGCATCAGCTTATTGTGTCTGCCCATCACATCAGCTTGCTGTCTAGCTTTTCTTCTTTAGAAAGCACCAGGAATCTCTGCTCCCTACTTTGCTGTGTCTCTCATTATGTTTTTCTTATTGTGTCTCTTGTGTCAGCCAACCATGCTTGCCTGTCATGCCAGCTCACTGTCTTCTTTAGGAGGCCTCAGGAACTGAGCCAATGTTTTCCCATGTGGTGGGCACGAGCTCAATCGCTTGAGTCACAACTGTTTTCCCCAGTTTATTTTTAAAAAGCTAATTTTACTTCTTATCTTAGGGAGAACATTTCCTCACCAAGCCTTGGCAGTATCTAAGAACAGGGAAGGCTAGGTCGGAATTTATTAAGGATGGAAAGTTTGTTTAAAGGTGTTTCCTTCAAAGCATAAGGTTGTCAATATCAGCAAGGCAACGATTTTGAGACAAGGTATTCAAAGGAGCTTAGCATGTATTTTGTGTATTGGGGCTTCCACAAAAGGGGATAACCTAATCAGTTGCCAGCAAAGCCAAAAATGGTCCTGTGGAGGTTGCTGATATTAGGAAACATAAAAGCAGATGTTGTATGGTATATTATCTAAAGGGTGTTCTTTGCAAACTCAAACCTAAAACTAACACAAACACACTTACTATTTTCCATCAGATAGAGTGTTGAAAAGTTAAGTCTCAAATATATGGTAGAAAACTACACTTTTCTAGAGCTTGGTTTCCTTCTGTCTCTCAGTTTTTGCTGCTCATATTACATGAACATACTTAGATTCATGTGCAAAGGGAAGTATTTTACTACAATGCATCGAGAATATGTATTAACTATCCTGATGGCAAACTCAAGAAGTAATTATCTACCCTGCCCATCTGCAAAGCAAACAAGGAATAAATCATTTAGAATCTCAAACAACACACCCACACAAATATAAGGAGATAATGGAAATAATTGGAGGGAGGGAATTATTTTTTTATTACAAGCATAATAAATAAGCAGTCAGAAATAGGGTCACTGTAGAAGCATTTAATGTTCAATGGTGTGAGAGAGAAACTGAGAAATCCTATCATTCTCAATATCCCAACTGGTGCATTTTAAGAAAAGTTGGTTGTTAAGAAAGTGATAAACAAGAAAAGGTAAAACAACATTTTAAAATATTAATCACTCTAACTGATGTGAACTGATTTAGCATTTTCTTTTTTGCAGAGAAGGGCAAATGAGAGCTGTGTTCTTTAAACACTATGATTTTTTAATAGATAATAGAGTCCTCCACCCTCCAAAAAAATCAATGGCCAGATATTAAAAACTATTTAATCATTAAATTAGGTGACATAAGGAAAAAACTAAAGCAATCATCACTTTCAATGAGTAAAATGCAACAAAAACTTCATTTGCAACACAACTTGTAAAATATGATGAATGTATTCAACTAATATAAAGACTTTGGAAATTACAAATGTCTTTACTATCAAGATAATCTTTGGTTCCTAGTTATTTTGAATTAAATATTCACTGACCAATTCACCTACAGTGCTAAGAAACTGAATGCTTCTTCAGAAACACAAACACAGACATTTATTTGCCTTCCTGGACTGAAGACAATTGAAAAGGGGCATAGGGAGAGTTTGAGAGTCTGTGTGAGTCTTACAAGATTATAAACTTGATTTGGGGAAAGAAATTACTGCAAGTATCTTAAGTTTGAATCGGATTTGTACCTATGTGTTCTTTTAGAAAAGAATATGTAAAGTATACCAATAGACAATCTTCTCTATTCATTCCTGTAGTAAATGTAGACATCTATTAATACATCATCTATATCAAATGTATAGATATTTTAACCTGGGATAGTAATGCACTATATGGCCTCTTATGTTGATAAAATGTTGCTTTCTTCATCACATATCATTGAAAGTAAAGCTTATTTTTTAAGTAGTTCATTATTTAGTACAGAACACTTACAAAATCTCAAAGGGGGAGGGTTGTTGAACTTTGGCATAATAAACATCACATAGAGAATGTATACATATTTTTATATATGTTTCCTTTCTTATGCAAGAAGATGATAGCTAGATAGTTGGATGGTGATGAGGATGATAGATAATGTGTATATGACCAATTATTGGTGGACTTTCATTTCTAATTGGTTTCATTCAAATAATTAATTATATTTATGTTGATTAAGGTTGTCATACATATATATGGTGCACCTTTGAGAGTCAGTATTCTGTGACAGCAAAAATATTCAGCAGTGAGTCTATTAATTAATCTGTAGGTTGCCCATATATTGAGCTTCCATATTAAAAGTATAGGTAAACTTCAGAAAACTGTTTTATATCTATAGCAAATAAGAAGAAAAGAGATGTGAGGAAACGTTTGCCATTTTCCCTTATAAAAGCAGTAGCATCACAATTAGAATTGATGATAAATTCTAAAACTACTTGATTTTCTCTGCTGTAATAAGGTATGACAACAAGGAAATATGAAAAACATATTTTAAAAAATGAACGGCTGGAAAATATCAAAATACTATGAAAATTTATTGATGGGAAGTAAGGAGAATTGAGAATAGAAGAAAGGAAGTGGTCAATGGAGACTTACGAAAAGATAAACTGCATCCTATGTATACATATGGCAATGGGCCCTGGGAGTCCAAATAGTAGCAAATATTTATTCATGAGTATCTTGAGAAGCCAAAACTGCATGTCCTCTGTACATAAGTTCAAGAATGCAGGTATATTTGGAAGACATTATAGAAGAATTTGCACTAATATTGTGTAACTTAATATAATTTCAAAGTTTAATGGATAATCTTAATTCTCTGGGAAACCAGAGTTTGTCAAATAGCTCCTTCCCCAGTGTTCCTGAATTTATTAAAACTTCTTTGATCCATGATCAGCATTATATATTCATAATATTGCTATGAGTTTGTCAGTGTATTAGGCTTTATTACCATTTTATACACTGTGAAATTGAGACAAAAAAAACAGTTAGTTGAGTAACTCAAGAATGCCCAGTTTAAAGTAAATTGGAACTAAAAAATTGATTCTCTGGATTTCTGGACTATCTTGATTACACTGTACCACCTGCACGTCTAAGATTTACATAAAGGAATTACATTCCCACATTATTGCAATATTCTTCAACATCACCGTTATGATCACCATGGAACACATATTTTATTATTGATACATGCAACAAAACACATTAAGTAGTTTAAGATATTTACATTCATATATGCATACAAAACAAAGAGTCATAAGATATCGTATTATCTGATGTGTGCTTAATAGGTAAGCCTTGTAAATGAAAAATCAAACTTATAAACCAAATGTTATAGATAAAATTGATTTTATTGTCTTTTATACAGAAACTAAAGGAGCAAATATATACAAGAATAATCAAATTTTCAAAAGTTTAATTATGGTGGCATAATTGTTACATAAATGATAAATTTTTCAAATATTAACAAAAATCCTTCCAATAGAGACTTTGAATATCCTAATTCACATATTCAAACCAGAAAATTGGTTAAGTACAATACTTATAATTCCTTAGTCTTTTTCTTTCTTTTATTTATGTTAAAATGTGTATGATTACCTGCTTCATGATTTTAACTCTATTCTCTGGTAAATTTCAAATAAATAAACAAAATAAAAGGGGCAAAATTAGATTCAGTTACAGTAATTTAAATCTAATTTGTAAATATGTGGTGTAAGGTATCTTCAAATTTTTAGATTTTTACTTGTGATATTAGTTAATTTAGTGTTTATCTCTGATTTTTTTTCATTCACCCCTCTAATCATCAAATTTGCTCTTAAATTAGTTGTAGAAAAGCCATAAAGTGCACTGAAAATTTAATCAATTAAGAATTCTTAATTGGAAATGCAAAACTGAGACTTATGTGAAAGAGAATAATGAAATATATTTAAAGCAAGATGATGGAGTCAGCGCAGATATTTGATATTCATTTGCAATACATTCAAGAATGATGTGGGAAAGAAAACAAGATTTTCAATTCCTTATGGATAAACATGAAGATATTTTCTTAACTCATACTGAAGAAAGAACAATTAAAACCCATTATTCTGTTTTATCATTATGTTTTATAATATAAATTACAATTTATAATTTAGGACTTTGTTCTTTTCCTCAAACAATTTAGTGTATACCATGAAAAAAATAGTTTTTATATAAATGTGAAAACAAGCAAATTATTTTAAATATTTGGCTAATATAAAAGTAATCACTATTTCATTAACAAATTGTTAATTAAAATTCTAAGAGTGAAAATTTTGAAAAATGGATAAATATGTAATTTAAAGTGAAAAGGAAGAATTATGTTATGGAATAGAACTTTTGAAAACCAATTAATTTGCCTGTTAAAGAAACAGTCACAATTTCTTCAGATGAGGAACATAAAATATGTGATAATTTTGAATTAGTATACTATCAGAAAATGCAAATGTATTTCTGTGGTAACTATGAGAGAAAATTATTAAAAATTGATGATTAAGATGCCCTCTAAATGTTCTTGGATATTAATCTTTTCAATGCTGCAATCACATCCTTGTTCCTAAGGCTGTGTATGATGGGATTAAACAGTGGAGTCAGAAAGATGTAGAAAAGAGAGAACATTTTGTCAGTTCCTGAAGAGCGATTTGATTTCGGTCTCAAATACATGATAATACCACTACCAAAGAATAAAACCACAACTATGAGGTGGGAGGAACAGGTGGAGAAAGCTTTGAACTAACTTGTGGTTGATGGCAACTTTAAGATGGTGGAGATGTTTTGATATAAGAGCAAAGTATCAATAGGCAAGGAGTCATGGCAAATAATATGTCAACTATAAAAACACATATCTCGTTAAGTGAAGTGTCACCACAGGCCAACTTAATCAATGGGGGAATGTCACAGAAGAAATGTCACAGAAGAAATGACTGATTTGGTTAGAACCACAGAAAGGCAGTGAGAACACCTGAAATATTTCCCCTATCTGAATTCTACTGACCCAGCAGCCAACTGCCAGCTGGATACAAGTCTTTTGGTTCATGACTAGAGGATAGTACAGAGGGTTACAGATGGCCGTGTAGTGGTCATAGGCCATCACAGCCAGGAGGAAACATTCAGTGGTGCCCAGAATGAGGAAGAAGCACATTTGTGTGGCACAGCCCAGCAAAGAAATGCTTCTATCCTGAGTCCAAAGCTTCTCCAGAATCCTGGGAACAGTGACTGACACATAACAGATTTCCAATGAGGAAAAATTTGCCAGGAAAAAATGCATAGGGATCTGAAGTGCAGACTCTACCCTTGTAATTATTATGACAAGGCCATTTCTTATAATGACAAATGTGTAAATGACAAAGAAAATTCCAAATAGTAATCCCTGGAAGTTTGGAAGGTCAGAAAATCCCAGGAGAACAAATCCCACCACTGAAGAGAAATTGCCTTCTGCTCTTTGATCTCTATGCAACATCTGAGAAAACAATAAATTCAAGATATAAAAGTGATTTTATGTGCTTGAACTGAAGTTTTCTTTGCTATATAAAAAGTACACCATGCTTTCAAAAATCACAAAGTGCCCATGAATTTTAAAACACCTATAATATATATAACATAGATGTTATATAAAAACATATAAATTTGATTTTAAATTGTGGCTAAAAATTGCATTCTATCACTCAAAATCATTCCTAAAAATATATCTCTATCTGGAATTAGGTGTGTTGAGGTATAGTTTTATTTTTTTCTTATTCGTGTTGAGCTATGTAATGTGCATTGTTATTTGGCTTTGATAATAAGACCATCAGAACTGGATTAAAATTATTTTAATAAAAATACAATTTAAAATAATAAAATAATAATTATTGCAAATATATTGACAATTTTGATTGGAAGTTCTTTTCCTTCAATTTTACTTTTTCATGTTATTTCTTGAAATTAATTGTACTTATTCTCTTTTTATTTGTTTCCTGAAAACATTTTCTTAAACTAGAAAGGTTGATCACTGGGTCATTTCTGTGAATTCTTGCATTCCAGTATTTCTTATAGTGATTTTAATTTAATAGAAATAAATCATAAAGTATTGACAAATGGAGTAAAGATATTAATCAACTTCTTAACATTGGAATTACATGTGGATGTTAATTTCTCATATCAGCCATTTTTTTTCATCATGATTTAGAATAAAGAAAGAGAAAATTTAAAGGTTTGTTGTTCAAGCAGTATCTGGAACCAAATCCAGGCTATGCTTCCAAATCTGTTCAAATATTCATTTTTCTCAAACAATTTAGTGTATACTAAATTTCAAATATCTTCCTTCTTTTACACAAGTGCTTTATGAGCAGCACATTCATCCTAGTTTCTAATTCAGGATCTTCCAGATGATCCATGGCTTCCCTGAGCTCTCCTAACTTCTAAAAGCAAGTTTGGTGTTATTTATTATGTGCTGTTAATTTAGCAACAATTTGTTTAAAATTTTTTATTCTCTTTCTCTCTCTCTTGCTCTCTCTCTCTCACTTTTCCTCCCTCTCTTAATTTCTCAATAATTAGCTCCTGAAGTGTACCTTACACAAATCTTTCTGTGAATCTGTGATTCCAACAGCACACAGTTCATCTCTGTAAGTGCTAAAATATTTGAATTGTGTCCAAACTGATGGTCTCTATTGTACAATACCTAAGATACTGAAAGACGACATCTTATATTCCACTGTCTGAATATTACACCAAAATTGGTTGTAGCCTCTTGAACAATAGTTTACCTGGAAAATGAGAGGAAGAATTCTGAAATCTAGACAAGAGCTTGCTAACTCTTAGCAAATATGGTAAATCCTGGAAATTAATCATCATCTGCAACAATTTCAACACTCAGGGATATTCACAGAAACTGTCTTATTTAATCATCAAAGTGGTGTGTGACACAATTCTTTCACCATAATGAACCATGATCTCATACATGTTCTATAAATCATTCAAGAACACAGAGCAAGTAACTGACCTATTGAGATTTGAATTACTTTGCTACAAGTAATACCAAGTGATCTTAATATAAAATGTTTGTATTTTTTCCTACTTGAGTATTTAATGAATACCACATTTTCAGTAAATGTTTCATTAATGAAGTGATAAAAATTCCCTCTATTTACTAACATGTACTATATTTTCCTTTCTCATTTAGTATGAGGATTTTTATCTTTAATTTGTGTTTTGTGTTTGCCTCTCTGTCTCAATAAAACAGAGATCTCTCTTTTCTTCTTTCCTCAATGTTCTAACATTCTAACAAGTATTTGGGGAAAAATAGAATAAAGTCAAATATTAAAAATAATTGGACAACAAATTAGAAACTATTAATTTACAATTGACAGGTAATAATTTGGTATGGTATTTGTGGCAAGTTCTGAATGAAATAAATAATAAAACTTTTCAAAATTTCCCATATGCTTTATGAATATCAATGAAATATTGTATGATAAAGCTTTTAGAAAATTGGGAAGTAGAATCATTAAGTAATTGCTATAATTTCAAATTTCCATTTTAAATATTCTTGTAACATAAAATCTTTTGAAAACATTAGAATCTAGAGTAATACTCTATTACTTTGGAAAGTATTGTTTCTTCCAATTATGTTATTCATGAACAAGTTTATTATAATATAGTAAAGTATATTATTTATTGATTTATTTATTAAAGTATATTATTTATGAAAATTGTGATGGGTTCATAGCATTCTTTACCTTTTAGTTCCTCAGAAAATTTTAAAGAAGCTTTATTAAAGAGAATCAGTGTTACAGAATCCACAGTCTTGGATTACAAATTTAATTCTAAGTATACTATATATTTCAGACTGATTAACAGTTTATATTGAATCATTTCATGTTTAATTTCTAAGGAGTCTCCAAGGAAATCACACAGCTCTCCTGGTGGTATAATACAGTGTATCTCCTATAAACTTCTTCTTATTATTTAAACTCAAACAACAATTAGGCAATTAAAGTTACAGCAAAGAAAAAAGTCCATGTAATGAAATTCAAGGAACAATGAAGGGAAGAAAAAAAGAAGGGAGGAAAGAAAGAGGCACAACCCAAATATTTTTCTCCTTATTTTCAAAAAACAAAATGCTCATCACAATATTTAGGAAAGGGTGAATGTTTTCCAATGCTTTAAAACCACCTAATCTGTACCTAACATTGGAATGAGATGTTTACCATGGGTATAATTTGACTGCATGTATTTGCCCCTTCTTTATACTTAGAGGAGAGCAAAAGTTTGTAGCTTCATTATTCTAAAACAAATACTGTTCACAGGACTCTTTCTCAGAAGTTCTCCAAGAGAAGGATAAATGGAGTCCTGATGCTTTTGTTCCTTTGATAGAAGCTCTTTTATTACCCTATATTTTCCTTAGGAAAATGATAAAAATTATACTATTTTATTTAGCTAATGAATTTGTAGCTCTAAATCTACTTGGCAGAGGACATGGCTAGTCAGGTTAGTAAATTTGCAGTAATTTTTAATTAACAAAATACAATATGAAGAATGAAAGAATATATATTTTTAAATACATTTCCAAGAAGTTTCAGATTACTTTCCAAAAAAGCATTCTTTTAAAAATGGGAATTTCCCTCATTGTTGGTAAGGTGCAAAAAAAAAAAAAAAAACCATCCATAATGCCTTTTACCTTAGAAAAAATTTTAAAAATTGTGCCAATAATTTTAATACATTTTATTATTAAATAACTAATAATACATTTCAAAATAGTACACTAAGAATGATCTTAAGCCATTTATCTCACTAAATTTCTAACAGGAAAACAGGAAGGTATAATTGCTATCTGAAATGTAGTTTAAACTAATCAATTAATTAGTTTATTTTTGTAATATTCTGTAAATATTTGGGTTTTCTGATTTTTGGTAATTAGGATACAATAAACTCAGAAGACCCACCTAAAATATAATTAAGATCTTAGCTGAAAAATTATGGTGCTCACCTTTATGAATAGTGATGAAATTATATCTTTCTCTGATACAGAGAGTTTTAAGTGAGGTTCTATTGAAATTAAGTTTTAAACCCCTTGAAATTCAGGGCATGCAAAATGATTAATCCCCTTCTAAAATAATTTTTCTTTCATAGCATACAGTGATCTTTAAGTAGAAAAATATTTCTTTCTTTCCTGTGGAAATTTATCATCTCTTGTGTCACTTTTTAATTCATCTAATCCATTAATCTTGCCTTTGAAATATTTTGGAAAGCAACCAAAAATATTATGGGCTGTAACTTTCCTTTTCAATGGTATCTTACTCTATCATTCTTTCAGGTGGTTGGTAATCTTGATGTTTTTGTTCTTTTCTTTTTAGCTGTCTGCAATAATTACATATGTCTTACTAATTCTCTAGTGCTATAAAAATGTCTTTATTAGACTATGAATTGACAAAGTCATTTCAAGACAGACGACAAATTTAGAGACTCAAAGAGTTACAGGCAATCTCTTGACCTTTATAGAGCTGCCTTACTTGTTACTCATTTATAAGTAACATGTAGAGAAAAATATAGATGTATCAAAACAGGTAGAATTTATACAATTTAAAATCTTGTGAAAGGAATTATCAGTACAGGTACATCAGAGAATTCAGAACTATAACTGATGAATGATAAAATGGCTAACTAGATAATTAAAGAATTGATTTGTAAGGTCAACAGAAGTGTGGCTTTTTCTTTTTAAATCATGTAAAATTTCAAATATATACAAAATGGAGGGGAAAAATAAGGTAATTCCCTTGTATTAATCAAAACATAATTATGTTACATTGATTCATATGTTAAATGAAATTATAGAACTGGGATTAATTACAATTCGTCATTATGTATAAATCTTTTTCATATTTGTTGGGTTTAGTCATATATTTTCATTGAGTTTTTGTTTATATTCTTGACGGATATTGATCTGTAGTTTTCTATTCTTGTCATGTCTTGTCTATATTTGGTTTCAGAATAACACTGGTCTCATAGAATGACTTGTGATGTTTTTACCATTCCTCCATTTTGGGGAGAAGAGTTTGTAAGGATTGTTGGTATTTCTTTCTAAATATTTGGTAGAATTTCACCACTGACGTCATCTTGACTTTGGCATCCTTTATGTGTGGGGATATTTTTTATTCCAAAGCCAATTATTTGTTATAGGTCTACGAAAGTATTCAATTTTCTGCCTCTCCTTAAGTAATTTTGGCATGTACTGCAAGTTGTTTATTTGTCTAAGCTTTCTAATCAGTTCTGCATACATTCCCCTGTACATGGGAAGCAGGTGCTCAACTACTTAGTGACACCCAATCCCCAATCACTTGTTTTAAAGTTGTTCATGCCATTCCTTTATAGTAATCTTTATTTCTGTAAGGTTGCTCATGATGTACACAAAAATAGAGGCTTCAATTACTTTTTTTAAATTATTGTTTTTCATATTTGCCTTTAAATCATTTGCAAGAGAAAATGCATATTGTAACTGTAGTTTATGATTACCTATGTCATTACATTTACCAGGGCTCTATTTCTTTCTTTTTAATTTGAGTTATTTTCTGGTATCACCCCCTTTCAACATGAAAAATTTTGTCTAATATTTCTTCTGAGGTAGGGTTTCTAGGAACAAAGAGTCTCAAAAACTGTTGATCTAAGAATGTATTTTTTATCATTTTTTGAATAATAGTATTATTGGACATTTAACTCTTTTTTGACAGACTTTTATTTCTTTTTCAGTAATTTGAATATGTTATCCTACAGCTCTCTGTCCTCCACTGTTTCTGATGAAAATTTAGTCATATTTTTCTTGTTGCTTTGAATTTTTTTGTATTTGTCTTTGGCATCCAAGAGTGAAAAATGATGTGTCTATGTGTAATCTCTTGTTACGGGTAGCTTCATGTTTTTTAAATAAAATGTTAAATTTTGGTGATTTTTTTCTTTCAAATATAATTTCTGTGCCTTTCTATACCTTCAATTTTCTGGGACTCTCAAAACATATATTTTAATAAGCTCTATGTTATTCCACTGGTATTTGAAATTTTTAAATTTTATTTTTAATTCTTATTTCTTTGTATTTTTAAGATCATATCAACTCAACAGATCTGTCTTCAAGTTTGCTAGTTTTTTTTTCTGGCAGCTCTAATCAGCTATTTAGCACCTATAGTGAAATTTTCATTTCTTATGGTATTTTTTATATCTGGGATTTCCATTTGCCTCTTTTAAAATAATTCCTATATATTTATGGTTTTTCTCTGTTTTATGAGTCATTTTAATCATTATTTCTTAACATTCTTTAAACAGTTTCCTTTATTTTGGGGGGAGTATTTAAAATAATGGCTGTTAAGAAGACTTTATCTTCTAAGTCGAATAACTGCTTCCTTCAGACACATTTTCTATTCACTCTGCTTTGTTTTGTTATTGGTGTTTATCTGTATATGTGTCACAATTTCCTGGTTAGTTGCATGCCTCAACAGTTGTGATTAGAAATGAATATTTCTATTGGAAATAGTGGAAACTCTGGATTTTAATTCCCCGTATGGTTGGTTGTTGTTGCTATTTGTATGCTTGTTTGGTGACTTGCACAGATTAATTCTGTGTAGTTCTTATCTCTTTACTATATGAAACCATGTAAGTCCCTGTCAAGTTTTTTTTGTTTTTTTTTTAAGTCTTACTTACTAAAGATTATCCTTGGATCAGCATAGCATACTGACAGCCAGTGATTTGCCAGAAGTGCTTAAACACCTTGAAGCCAGTAAGACTTCTACTCTTTGTGATTAATTTATATATGACTTGAGGAAGGTAGTCAATGTTTACTCTCCTGAATTTTATTTTCTGCATTCAAAGTTACATTCAAAGAAGGGCACGTGACTTGCTGACACTTTCCGTAGTACCTCCTGAATGTATATGTAGCCTTGTCAATGTGCAGAATGTCTCAGACACTAAGGGTGAGAGGGAACTTATCAATGCATTATTTAACTTTCTTATTGCCTAGAACAGAACTGCCCATTAAATTTCTCTCTGGTTTCTTCTAAACCTCACAGAGATTTTAAACTAGCTTAATATGGGTCTTCCCTGATTATTTACCACTGAGACTCCTAATATTTTCCACAAGGTCCTTAGCCATGGAATTCCCCATACTCTGCTAAAAATAAAGTGTGCCTCCTCCAACAGTGATAAGAGAAATGCCAGTCCTCATGGCTCCTACTGGGATATGTCTTCTTCTCCATGGAGTTGCATAAGGTATGGGAATGTAGTCTGGGTAAAATGCCACTGAACTCAGCCGTTCTTATTGATGGACTTTATTTTAATTGGTAAACATTTTAAAATATTTTCATCAATTTCCAGTTTTTTTTCATTATAGTGGACAATTTTGACCAGTTTTATCATTTCTCAACTGCTCATCCAGCCATTCCAGAAGTCTTTGAATTTGATTTTTGACAAATGTGCAAAAGTTTTACAGTGTCAAAATTGTGGTACATTGAATTCTGTACCCCAGAAAAAAGACATGTTCTTAATTTTAGTCATATTCCCAAGATGTGAACTCATTTGTAATTAGTACCTTTTGAAGATATTATTTTTAGTTAATGTGTGGCCAACTGAACTAGGATGGATTTTTCCTATTACGTAGGGCTTATAAGGAAAAAGCCTGGGGATAATCTAGAGGCCAGAAGTCAATGGAACCCAGAAGAGAAGAGAGAAGACACCACCACATGATACAAGACAGAGACACAAGCAAAGGAACCCAAGGATTCCCAGCATCCAGAGCCTCAATGTTACAAATTTGGTGAGAAAGCATTTCCTGATACCTTGATTTAGAAATTCTTCAGGCCTCAAAACCATTAGCCAATACCCATTGTTTAAGCTAATCTTTTGTGTGTGGTGGCAACCAGGAAACCAAGACTAAAAGTATTGTATCTTTAACCTATAGTGCTGAACAATTGAACATTCATAAGAAAAATTTAACCTAAAACTAAAATTCATGATTTATAAAAAAAATTAACTCAAAATAGATCATAGATGTAAATATATAAGTGAAACTATAAACTTTTAGAAAAAAACATACGAGAAATCTTTGTAAACTAAGGTTAGACAATGAGTTCTTAGATATGCTATTAAAACACAATCCACAAAGAAGATATTGATAAGATGGATTTATCAAAAGGAAAATATTTTGCTCTGAAAAAGACATTGTTAAGAGAATGCAAATTCCAGATACAGACTAGCTGAAATATTTTCACATCACACATCCAAGAGAGTAAATGTATAGAGAAAATGTAAAAAACTTCCAAAATTCAGCAAGAGGGCATGAAACAACCTAATTAACAAATGGACAAAAGTCTTGAATGAATACTTCATGAAACATGCTGTACAAAAGGCAAATAATCACATGATAAATTGCTCACCATCGGTAGACTTTATTAAAATGAATATTAAAAACAAAATGAAATGGTGCTAAAAAATGAAATGGCATTTTAATGGCTAACATTTTTAAAAATCACAAAGTAAAAGAAATCAAAATTGGTCCAAACTGAGAGAAACACTACATGGTGATAGCTTTGAATGCATGATCATGGTGTATATCACCATTTATTACAAATTTTTCCAGATATCTATCAATGCATTCATATTTACACATACATGAATTTGTTTCTAATTCTTATAAACTCTAAATATTTTCCTTTATTGTGTTTTGTGATTGCATGTCCATGTATATGGTGGAGGTAGCAGGTTATGAAAATAATTCTATTGTTTTATAATCTCTATAATAAGAGGAAACACAAGTAACCTAATGTAGATACTTGACTCTAAGCTGGATGCAGTAAATCCTTGAAGTTGCAGCATTTGAGCATTCAGGCATGTACTGTGCAGGAAAAGAATTTTACAATGCATAGTTGATGGCCAGAAAGGCAATAATGTTACAAAACCGTTAGTTTCCACTGATATTCATTATTATCTTATTTAATGATAGATAAAGTCTTAGCTGGTCTCATGACAGTGCAAATTAAATTTATATTCTCTAGACTTTATTCTAGCATGGTATAGTTTTGTGACTAAATTTAGATGATGGAGCAAGACTTGAAATTCTGCATGTTGTTTCCAATTTGTACAACTCAAAAAGAATAAGTGAGTGAAAGAATCATATTGAGGATGACATCACCATTCCAACAAATTTAGACTTCTTTCTACAGAATTTTCCATGGAAGAGAAACTTCTACCTCACCTAAAAGACATTATTTTTACATCTTTTAGAGAACAACTTAGTTTAAATCCTATTAATAAATTCCTGATGTTCTCCATGCTTTTATTTCTCAATAATCACAAAAAATAAATTATTCTCACAATAGATATCCCTTATTTAGCATCTATTTGATATGTTTTAAATTACAAGCTAAGTATTGCATAAAAATAATCATAATACATGCGATACAACTAAGGACTTAAAAATTTTAAATGACTTCTTAAATTTGTATGAAAGAAGAGGAAATATAAAAACAAAATAAGAGTGTCTACAGCTAAGAGATTTCAAATCATCCGTTCTTATGCAGGTCTCAGCCACCTATCACACACTGTCACAATATGCAAAGCACCAATGTTCCCCAAAACCCTAAGGACATCAGGACACCATATACAAATGACTAGATAAACACCTCAGCTATCTAACCTGAAGCACTCCTGGATTACCCCAAATATCCACCAACAGAAACAACTTATGTAATATTTTCCTTTAAAAACCCTTGCCTAGAAATGCCAAGTTGGGACACAATGTGGGTTGCTACCTGAGTATGTGCTCCCTGAATTGCAATTCTAAGACTCCTCAAAAATGCCTTTATTGCCTTGCAGCTTAGTTTATTATTTCTCAATAAACAAATCCCATGGTTTATGTTTCTCCCTCATCCCTCTGGTTTCAACAATAAAAATAATCTCAAACAGAAATGAAAAAAATGATATGGGCATTTCATTGAAACAAAGATGAAGTTGAAAAACCAGCCTAAGGAATGACTACAGGAAGTTGTTAGTTTCTGCACAGAATGTCTAATAGACTAAGTTAATTTCAACTACCTTATTTGTTTTTATTAACACACATTTTTTAAGATTCAAATTCTTAGGGAAGAATTCCCAACTGACTCAGTCTTGAACAATTATACAGACACTGACCCAGGAAAATCCTTCCTATAAAATCCTAGAATAGGTTACCACATTTGGATTTTATTATCAATATAAGGCAATAAGATCTAAACAGGGGAAATATATTGATGAAATTAATGTGGAAGTGAGCAGAACTTCCATAATTTGCCAATAATCTTTCTGCTTTTACAGGAAACACCTATGGTAGCCTGTGAGTTACCATATTGTTTGAAAAAGGAACTGTTTAGGATCATAATAAGGGTATTAAATGAGTCAATTAATGAAATCAACATATCCTAATATTTTATATGCAAATTTAAAATTTGCTATAATTTTCTTAATTGTTTATCCTTAATTGACTATAAATTTTGTGAGTCTACTACCCTCATATTAGACAAATATATCCCTAAGTTTTAAAATGGGCATATTTCCTTTCTCAATGTCTTTTAAAATTAGGACCATCTGCAACTGACGTGCCATCATTTCTTTATTTTTACAAATATTTGTCACATAGAAATTCAATTGACCATAAACTGAAGGGTAAAGATTTGAACATGTGGCTTTTAAGTCTTCCACTGATCATACTCTGCTAAAACATAGCTCTAATTTGCCCGGCTTTATGAAGTATATCTGGAACAATATATCATAAATTAAATATATTATTCAATATGTGACAATCTCTATTGCCAAGAGTCACATGAAACACGTTTGAAATCAACAGCAAGAGTTATAGAAAGACTGAGAAAATACATTAGGAGTAATATGGTCAAATATGTTTTTAATTGTTCCAAACTCCATGAGTGGCAGGAAGAATGGCATAGTTCAATTAGAAATGAACATGGGAATGGAGCTGATCCCCAGGGTAGAGAATCTTTCTTGCTAAAAGAGTCCTATTTGTTCTTACAGCAGAATATATTTTAGAAGATAACATCTGTTTAAATAAAGACTTTATATAACAATAATTTTTTTCCTAATTTTATCTCTGATTTTTACCTCAATCAATAAATGTAAGCATGAAATTTCCCTCAATACAAATGGATAAGCTTGAACTATTTCTGTCCAATACCAAATTTATTTTGCATGTATCTGTACTTTTTTAAGCATCAGACAAAAACATTCAATTCCAGAAAATGAAAAAAAAATATTCCTGGTTTTTAAAAAATTTCAAATATTGTTTCATACAGCCTTTGTAATTTTCTGAAATTCCTGATTGTAAAATCAAATGAAAACAAAATGCAAAGTACTTTGTAATACAATGACCCAATATATTGAAGATTAGTACCATTGTCATCATTATCATAAGTGCTAAAATTTATCCAGTGGTTATATGCATTAACAATGGATTTAAGTGTTTTACATGTATGGAATCTGGGGTCTCTCGTTAAAATCAAATTATACCTAAATAATGAGTATGATACTGTTGTGTGTTACTGAATTGAGTGTGTGTGTATGTGTGTGTTTATAAAACTGATATAAAGAAAGTTCTTATGTAAGAGTTAAGTCCAATGATAAAAGAATCTCAAAATACTAGGGATTTATTGACCTGTTTTCATTTTTGTCTTTAGAGAATTCTCCTCTAGAAAATTTAAACAGTCTTCTCAATTGTATTTGCCAATTTCTGATTGTTATTTCCTTTCTTAAGTTTGATTTTATTAACTTGCTTTGAATATAAGCAATATATACATTTTCATGATAGATTTGGTAGTTGATAACATGATCCCTATATCAGAGAAAACCATTATTTCACTGGAGTGACCAGAAAAATAAACATGAAATATGTGAACTAATAAATGTGTCAACATGTAGCTGAACTATCTAGTGATTTTCTTTCTGAATTGTATAAATAGTAGCTTCTAATTATTTCCAAACTCAGTAAATCCAGCTCCAAGTTTGGAGATTCCTTTTTTGGCTTTTTTGACATGATTGTTTTTAGAAGTTGAACACAATTTGGATAATTTACAATAATTATATTTTTTACTTTACACATAGGTTTTACTTCAAAGATCTCACTTAATATTAACACAATTGTTTTTCCCTTTAATAGATAAAAACTGAGGCAGTAAAAATTCTTGAATAGGTTATTGATTATGAGGTCTGTTGTTGCTTGAAGTTGCTAATTGTTTTTCGACATCTACTTTTAATTTAATTTTCAAATGAAGTACTCTTCATGAACAGATGGAACAATGTAGAGAGGGGTTCAAAGAATAAGAGAAAAGTTTACAGAAAGAGCAAGCATAAAAAAGGGGATAGCAATTCTGAGGAAAATGGTTATATATCATCAAAGGTGGGGTGCATGATACAAGCTATTCTAGAAAGATGTGGAGATACATTCAACAAACTATTTTGATCATGTTCCATGTATTAGGTTCTAGATTGAATTATCTAAGTGATTAAGACGTGGTTACAATGTTGTAAAATATTCTACTGAAAGAAAAACATTGGATTGGTAGTCTTAGAAACTTGAAATCATAATTTAGGTGTGTCACCTACTATCTACTATTTTCCTACAATCCTTCAGGTTCAGCTACAGCATCTTTAACAATCCCTACAATCAAAATTTCATTGGGAAAATTGTATAAGATAATGATTACAGAAAGTCTATATATCTTTAATACTTTAGTATTTAGCCTGAAATATTATAGGTGATAAATGAAATTATTATTTGGCTTTATTTTTCTCAGTCACAGAAAATACTCATGATGCCCAAGTATTACATTGATGGTTACTTCTGTCCTATTTGTTTCTACTGTTTTGGAAACTGAGCTCTTGGACATTGTCCATTCTTAAGGGCCTTTGCACATGTTTATAGGTGTATCTATTCCCTGCAATGATTCTATGGCTTTCAAATTAGTTAACACATAATATAGAAGAAATCTACCATATTGTGAAAACAATGAAGCAAGGTGTTTCTTCTGCAATGTTGAATGAAAAGGTTATAATTCCTTTATACACACAACACACATACATATAATTAATGCATGTTTTATTGTATTAAAGGAAGGAAGCTGAGTTTGGTAATAAAGTTGCTTCTTACATATTGAGAATTATTCCAGAAAAGCAATCAATTTAACTCAGTTTTAATTTTTCCAAGGAATTGTAAATCAATTATTATAAAACAAATACAGCATTCACTGCATAGGAAGTTATATAAAATACTGTAAGAAACATATACTCAAGATGAAAAAATAAGAAAAATGAATAATGAAGATTGAAGATCACACCCAACGCACTCATGCTGTACCCATATTCACATATCACAAAGAAAAGACTGAATAAGAGGTCAGAAAGTAGTGTCAGTATAGGTGGGCCCCCACCATCTCTCTCACAGAACAGCAGATAGGGGACAGGATTTTGCCTGAGTGGTCTGATCTGGAAGTGCATGGAGGGAGAACCTTTGGGACATTGATCTGGAGGGAGCTGGACAGCGAGGTGGATTGCTCAAGATAAAATCATGAGTTTTTCTCCAGCTGAAATCATGGAGGCAGAATGCTAAAATCCACCCTCAGGGCAAATGGCTAGGACAATCCCCGACTCCCACCCGCAACCCAATGAAGGGGAGCATTCTTTGAGAGTGGAAAGGTTCTGGCAGAGGGTGGAGAAGGGTTTTCTTTCTGTGGGTTTGGCTGCCTGGACCCCTTGCAGCTTTGGGGAACAAACCAGCAGGTTTGAAGTGCCACCAGCCTGAGGGGAGAGGTGAATCTGCTGAAGTAGCCTGATATACCTAACCACCCTGTGACAGAGAGAGGCTTAGCTTGGGAGGGGGCAGAGTCAGCCAATTTTATAGTTCTGCACTGACGAGTATCAGAGTGTTGATCCCTGGGGAGGCCAGGCAGTTGGAAGGCTTTGATAAATTACCACAAGCCTTTTTAGGGTCCCCTCTGTAGAAGAGGTGGTCTAGAAGAGGCCTTATTTTGGGTCCCTTATTTCTCTTAAAAAAAAATGTTACTTAAAAAAAAATTAAACTTAGTTTAATCACTAAAATCTGCCTCAAAAACTGCAGAGAGAAGCCTGCAGGGTAATTGACTGATGAACACAAGCAGGTTGAGAGTCTCCACAAGGGCCCAAGAAGGAAAGCTGTTTTTCATTAGCTTTGTTTGACTGCTGGCTTGTGCGTTTGGTTTTCTTTGTTTGTTTATTTCTTGCTTTTCTTTCCTCTTTCCTCCTGCCCCTTTTTATCTTTTTTCTTTTTAATTAGGTGATGCTACCTTGTTTCTTCTTTGCTGTGCTGCGTCTTCCTTGATTTCCCATTCTCTCTGTGTAATGATTTTGTCTACCAACGCTATCTCTTTTCCTTCCTTCATCTGTCCACCTTCGGCTTACTGTTGTGCTTCTTACATTCCACCTTTACTCATTAGTCTGCAACTTCATGGGTGTCGATTTCTATCTCGTCTATTCTGTTTTCTTTTTATTATTATTATTATTAGCTTTTTCCTTTCAGCACTCTCTTACTCTTTCTCTCATTTCTCATTATTCTGGACTTTTAAATCATTCTATATATTTTCCTCAATTTGGTTTCCCATTTCATTGTTGGTACTTCAATTTTTTTTCCCTATAACTCTACATTGACTACATGAGTTAAATATTCATTTTACTAAGTATAATATGGCCCCTCTTCTAATTTTTATCAATATTACTGTTGTCCTTTTTCCTTTCTTATCTCTTTAGATTTCTCATGCCCTAATATTTTTCCTTCAAGGGAGCATAGAAACAAGCAAAGAAATAGAACAAGAAGAATAATGTGTCTAAGAGAAAACTTAACACACACAGAACCACCAGCAAATAAAACTCTAGAAGAGAGAGAGAAGCTAATCAACAGAATAAATCCATAAAGATAAAATGATGAGCAGAGGGCAAAAAAAAACTTACAAACCATACTGAGAAACAGGAAGACATAGACCAGTCCAATGATAAAACTAAAAACTAGGAAGAGATGTAGAACATTGAACAACTAATCAAAGCTATCCAAACAAATATCATGGACCAACTTAATGAAGTGAAGGAAGAGATTAAGGATATTAAGAAGACACTGGAAGAACACACTGAAGAAACTGTAAACATACAGAAAAAGATAACGGATATGATGGTGATGAATGGCACAATCCAAGAAATCAAAAAGATGCTGGATTCAAATAAACAGCATATTTGAACAGGCAGAAGAAACAATTAGTGATGTGGAAGACAGTACATCTGAAATCTAACAGATAGATAAAAATATAGAAAAAATCCAGCAGGGACTTAGGGATTTAACCGACAACACAAAACACACAAACATACGCATTACAGGCATTGCAGAAGAAGAAGAGAAGGGAAAGTGAACAAAAGGAGTGTTGAAGGAAATATTGGCTGAAAACTTCCAAACCCTATTAAGGGAGGTGGCTGTACATGTCCAGGAAGCACAGCACACCACAAACAGTATAAATCCCAACAGGCTTACTCCAAGATATATACTTGCCAAAATGTCCAATGCTCAAAACAAAGAGAAAATACTCAAGGCAGTAAGAGAAAAGAGAACCAATACATACAAGGGAAGCACAATAACATCAAGTGCTGATTTCTCATCTGAAAACATGGAAACAAGAAGACAGTGGTATGACATATTCAAAGTACTAAAAGAAAATAACTTCCAGCCACAAATTCTCTATCCAGCAAATCTGGCATACAAAATGATGGAGAGTTCAAAATATTCACAGATAAACAGAAATTAATAGAGTATGCCAATTAAAAACTGCACTACAAAGAAATAGTAAAGGAAGTTATAGAGGTTGAAAGGAAAAAACAGGAAAGAAAGAGTTGGAGGAGAGTGTAACAACAACTAAAAAGAGAAAAAGAGAAATAAAAACAACATATGAAATACACAAACCCAAAAGATAATATGGCTGATGTAAGAAATTCATTGCGATAATAATATTGAATGTTAATGAATTAAACACACCAGTCAAGAGAGACAGATTTGCAGAATGGATAAGGAAATATGATCCATCAATATGCTGTCTAAAAGAAACCCATCTTTGACCCAGTGATTCAAGGAGGCTGAAAGTGAATGGCTGAAAAACAATTTTATGAATAAACAATAACCAAAACAGGGCAGGAGTAGTTATCCTAATATCAGACAAAATAGACTTTAAATGAAAAATTATTGTAAGAGAAAAAGATGGACACTATATATTACTGAAAGGAGTAATCTTTCAGGAAGTGAGAACAGTCATAAACATTTATGCACCTAATCAGGTTGCCTCAAAATATGTGAGGCACACATTGGAAAAACTAAGTAAAGAAATAAATGCCTCTAGAATTATAGTGGAGGAATTTAATACACCATTATCATCATTAGACAGAACATCTACAAAGAGAATCAATAAGGAAACAAAGACTCTGAACAGTACTTTAGAGAACCTGGACCTAATAGACATACACAGAACATACACCCAAATACAGCAGGATATCCATTTTTCTCGCATGCACATGGATCATACTCCAAGGGAGACCACATGCTAGGTCACAGAACAACTCTCAATGAATTCAGAAAGTTTCATATTTTACAAAGTAACTTCTCTGACCACAATGGAATGAAATTGCAAATCAGTAAGGGCAAGAGAAACAGATTAGGCACAAAGATATGGAAGTTAAACAACACAGTCTTAGAAGAACAGTGGGTCAAGGAGGAAATCTCAAAAGAAAACAATAATTACCTTGAAATGAATGAAAACGACAACGCAATATATCAAAATCTATGGGATGCAGACAAAGGTGTACTGAGAGGGAAGTTCATAGCCATAAATGCATATATTAGTAAAGAAGAAAGAGCTAAAATTGAAAACCTAACTTCACACCTGGAGGAATTTGAAAAACAACAACAAACTAACCCCAAAGGAAGTAAAAAGAAGGAAATTAGAAAGATTAGAGCAGAACTTAATGAGATAGGAAATAAGAAAACACTAGAAAAAAATAAAGAAAACCAAAAGCTGGTTTTTCGAGAAGATCAATAAAATTGACAAACCGTTAGCCAGACAAACAAAGAAAAAGAGAGAGCTGATGCAAATACACAAAATAAGGAATGAGGAAGGAGATATCACTACTGACCCCACAGAAATAAAAATTATCATGAAAGGATACTTTGAAAAATTATATGCCAACAAGAATGATAATTTAGAGGAAATGGACAAATTCCTAGAAACTAACAAGCAGCCTACTTTGAACAAAGAGGAAATTGATGAACCCAACAATTCAATTAAAAGTAAAGAGATAGACTCACTCATCAAAAACCTCCCAACTAAAAGGAGCCCAGGACCAGATGGCTTCACAGCTGATTTCTACCAAACATCCCAGAAAGAACTATCACCAATCTTCCTTAAAATCTTCTGAAATATAGAAGTAGAAGAACAATGACTTACTCATTCTATGATGCCAACATTCCCTAATAACAAAACCAAACAAAGATACCACAAGAAAGGAAAATTATAGACCAATTTCTCTAATGAAACTAGATGCTAAAGTCCTCAACAAAATACTTGCTAATCTCATTCAACAAATTATAAAAAAAATTATACACCGTGACGAAGTGGGTTTCATCCTGGGTATGCAAGGAGGGTTCAACATAAGAAAATCAATGTAGTACACCTCATAAACAGATAGAAATAAAAATATATCACATGATCATCTCTATTGATGCAGAGAAAGCACTTGATAAACTACACACCCTTTCCTGATAAAAACACTGCAAAAGAGAGGAATAGAAGGAAACTTTCTGAACATGATAAAAGGTGTATATGAAAAACCCAAAGCTAACATCATCTTCAATGGTGAAATCCTAAAAGCCTTCCCTCAGAGATCAGGAAAAATACAAGGATGCCCACTATTACCACTCATATTTAACATTGTCTTAGAAGTTTTTGCTCGAGCAGTGATTCAAGAAAAAGATATAAAGGGCATTCAAATTGGAAAAGAAGAAGTAAAAATTTCATTATTTGCAGATGCCCTGATCCTATATGTAGAAAGACCTGAGAAATCTACAATAAAGCTTCTAGAACTTATAAAGAAGTTCAGTAATATCAGAGGCTATAAGATCAATGCTCAAAAATCAGTAGCATTTCTGTACACCAATAACAAACAATCTGAGGGGGAAATCAAGAAAAAAAATACCATTTATAATAGTAACTAAAAAAATCAAATACCTAGGAATAAATTTATCTAAAGACGTAAAGGACTTATATACACAAAACTATAGAACACTGTTAAAGGAAATAAAAGAAGAGTTAAATAAATGGAAGAATATTCCCTGTTCATGGATAAGAAGACTAAACATCATCAAGATGTCTATCCTACCCAAACTAATCTACAGATTTATTGCATTCCAAACAAAAATAAAAATAAAATTATGTATTTAAGGAATTGGAAAAAACTAGCTACAAAGTTTATTTGGAAGGGTAAGAGGTCCCAAATCACAAAAGACATATTGAAAAAGAAAAATGAAGTTGGAGGTATCACACTACCTGATTTTAAAACATTCTACAAAGCTACAGTGCTCAAGACTGCATGGTTTTGACACAAAGCTAGACATACTGACCAATGGAAAGAATTGAGAGTTCTGATATAAATCCTCACATATACAGTCATCTGATATTCTACAAGGCTACCAAGCCCACCCTGTTGGGAGAGAATGGCCTATTCAACAACTGGTGCTTGGAGAACTGGATATCCATATCCAAAAGAATGAGAGAGGAACACCATCTCACACCTTATACAAAAATCAACTTAAGATGGATCAAAGATCTAAATATAAGAGACAAAACCATAAAGACCTTGGAAGATAATGAAGGGAAATATCTACAGGACCTTATAATAAGAAATGTTTTCATGAGCTTCACAATCAAAGCACAAGCAGCAAAAGAAAAAATAGATAAATGGGATCTCCTCAAAATTAAAAACTTCTGCACCTCAAAGGACATTTTCAAGAAACTAAAAAGGCAGCCTATCCAAAGGGAGAAAATATTTGCAACCATATATCTAATAGTAGCCTAATATCCTCCATATATAAAGAAATCTTACATCTCAAAAATAAAATGACAAACAATCCATTTAAAAATTTGTCAAGTGACCTGAAAAGACCGTTCTCTGAGGAAGAAATACCAATGGCAAAAAAGCACATGAAAAGATGGTCCACATTGCTAGCTATTAGGGAAATGCAAAACAAAACTACAATGAGATACAATCTTACACTCATTAGAATGGCTGCTATTTAAAAAAAGCAGACTATAAGTGTGGGAGAGGAGAGGATGTGGAGTAATGGGAACCCTCATCCACTGTTGGTGGGATTGTGGAATGGTCCAGCCACTGTGGAAGACAGTTTGGCAGTTCCTTAAAAAACTAATTATAGACCTTCCATATGATCCAGTGATTCTGCTGCTGGGTATATACCCTGAGGAATTGAAATCAAAGACATGAACAGATATATGCACACCAACATTCATAGTGGCATTTTTCACTATTGCCAAAAGTTGGAATAAACCCAGGTGCCCATCAACAGATGAATGGATAAACAAAATGTGGTACATACATATAATAGAATATTATTCAGCTGTAAGAAGGAATAAAGTGCTAACACATGGAATAACATGGATGGATATTGAAGACCTTACGTTGAGTGAAGCAAACCAGGCATTGAAGGATGAACTGTACATGACTTCACTGATATAAAGTAAGGAAATTGAGCATTGGGAGGGCATTCGGGACAGGGTGCATCTGGAGCAGGCTTCTAGGGAGTGTGTGAGTGTTCATTCTGTCATAATGTGTTGTATCAGTGAGTGGAGACCACATAATGTGCATGAAGGAGATAGATTCCCATCTTTGGGAGGACCGATTTGTGTATGTAGTGGTCAGTGGAAATGTTTCTCATTACCTTAAAGTGATGGGCACAGGACATGGTAAATATCATCAAAATTTTAAAAATTGTACAGTCTAAAATGTAAAGCATAATGTAAGCCATCGACAATGTTAAGTAGCTGTTTTTCACTATCTGTATAACAGTTATAACAATGCTACCATCCATATATAAAAAGGATTTAACATGGGAAGAGAAAAGGAGGAGGAGTTTGAGTATATGAGAGTCTCTTGTATTCTGTGTGTGACTTTACTGTGACCTAAAACTTCTTTGAAAATTAAATGAAAAATTGTGAGACACTGGGAAGTGAGACGGGGAAGGTGCCATGGTACAGACTCGACACCCAATATTGCAGTGATAAAAGTCAAAATTTAAAAAAAAAATTTTTTCTCCATTTTTTGAATATCCCAATCCTTTCATTTTATTTTCTTTTTCTTTTTTTTTTAAGTTTTCATGTATTTTATCTCTTACATTTAAACTTATGATTATTATTTCATTTTCCTATTATTGTATTTGGCTATTATATTGGCTTCATCTTTAAAGAAGCTTTGGATCACAGAAGGGTTACAACTGGGGTGGGAGAGGATTGTTGGTTGGGGGTGTCAGGGATGGGGGGTGTCATGGGAGGAAGTTCACCTGAACATACATAAAGGTATATAAAATTGTTCAAATGCTCATGGGGCATGGTCAAAGTGGGTGGAAAATCACTCAATAAATGAGAGAATACTGAATTCCCATCCTGGAGAATTCTGCCACATTCTCCAAGGGAGCAGCAACAGTCTCCTAAGTGCAGGGGCAGTGTTTGGCTAAGGAGGATGATCCACTGATGGGCCCTTGTTATTGATGACTAGCCTTAGAAATCTTTGCACTTGAAATTGAAAACTTAGCTTATTGTTATGGGTTGCCTAAAGATTTGCTCCTGAGAGCCTCTTTGTTTATCAAATGTGGCCTCTCTCTAAGTCAAACTCAGCATATGAATGCATTACCTTCCTCCCAGCATGGGACATGACTCACAGGGATGAGCCTCCCTGGCAACAAGGGATTACTACCAAGTGCTAAATGGCAATACAACTGGAAAAAAACCCTTGAATAAAAGGGGGAAAAGGTAAAGACAAACGAGTTCCTATGGCTAAGAGATTTCAAAGTCAGTCGGGAGGTCTTCCCAGAGATAATGCTTATGCACATCTCAGTAGGACCTCATAGGCTTCCAATGTGATATCATCTGAAATAGAGGGGCTCCTCAGGGCTCTGGAGATACCCAAGTCCTATATAAGGGTGGATAGCTCCAGAGTTTGTTGCCTTATCAGTGGGCCCTACATTGGAAACTTGTGCTCCTGAGAGTGACAGAGTTGAGCTCAAATATGTCCTCCCTGCACATGGTCCATCAGTCCCTTCTATTCAAACCTATATGTGGTGCTGGAGTTTGCAGGTGTACTTCCAGAGACTGGAGTCTTTGGCCTGCTCATGTGCCAGCTGGGTCCAGAATATTGGTGGAGCTGCAACTCCAACTCCACAGCACAATGGACTCACCCAGGACACCTGGTGGGGAGATGATGTTGGACAACAGCCATCCAAGAGAATGGAGAGATTCTGCAGCTACAGGCAGGATAATCCCAGCCATCTTATCCTTGGGATATAAGAACCCTCTCACTTGGAGGTGGAGTGGACATCACCATCTCAGAATCCTCAGGATTGGGGAAGGAGCTATGGAGTAGAGTAGACTTACTGGTATTCTCTTATAGACATTGTGATTCAAGCAATGGAAGAAATTGCAACATTAATGTGGAGCCAGTGGCCACCAGATGCTTTGGGGGCAGGGAGAGGGAAAAGAAGTTGTAATGCAAGGGCTTTTTTGGGACTTGGGAATTATCCTGAGTGACATTGCAATGACAGATAAAGGCCATTTTATATCATCATATAACATGCAGAACTGTGTGGGAGAGAGTATGGTCTACAATGTGAACTATGGTCCATGCCTAGTGGCAAAGCCCCAAGATGTGTATATCTATTGCAGGTGATGTGCCACTCTAATGAAGGATGTTTATGTGGGAGGTTGTGGGAGGTGGGGGAGGTGGAGCACATGGGAATCCCTACAATTTTTGTGTAACATTTATGTAAACTAAGTGTCTTTTAAAATATATATATATATATTTTTAAAAACAACAACAACAAGGTTTGATAAGGATGTGACGATATCAGCGCTCTCAAACACTGTTCATGGGAAAGTAAAAAGTTCTTGTCAGTTTTGAAAAGAGTGTGATAGGTCCTTAAACAAAGACATTTTGCATATGGTCCAGCAATTCTCTTCCTCATTATACATGCAAGATAAATGAAAACATATGTCTAGACAGAATCTTGTACACTAATGTTTGTAATAGCAATTTTCATAATAGCCCAAAGGCATAAACAACTGAAATATCCATCAAAGGAAAAGTGGATTAAACAAAATGTGGTATATTCACCCAGTGGAATGTATTTTGCTCAAACATTGCATATTCTAAAATTCAATTCTGTAAACATACTAAAAACACTGAATTATTCACTTATATGGGTGGCCTGTATGTTATATAAATTATATGTCAATAAAGTCCTTATAAGAATTTTTTTAAAAAACAAAAAACAGAAAAACTAAACCTTAACAAATAATAAAGAAACAAACAAACATGTGGTTCATTTTTTTAATGACATGTGGAACCAATGGCAGTTATATTATCTGTTCTTGTACAGAGCTGGAAAAAGTGAGGGCATTGATGCCCAGTTATACATAAGAAAACAAAGGCTTTTCTTGAAAATGAAGTAACTTGTACTTCTGATTAAATTTTTCTTACAGATGAAATATGAAAAGAAAAAAAACAGGAGGCAATTTTTCCACAATGATGCAATTTATACTCCTGGGATTTTCTGACCTCCAAATCTCCAAGGGTCTATTTTTGGAGTGTTCACCATGGTTTGCATAATTATTTTAGTTGGAAGTAGCCTCACACACATAATAACCATGCTTGGCTCTACACTACAGAAAACCATGTATTTTTTTCCTGGCAAATTTTTCCTCATTGGAAATCTGTTATGACTCTTTCACTCTCCCCAGGGTTCTGGAAAATCATTGGACTCAAGAAAGAAGCATTTCTATGCTGAAGGGTACCACCCAAATGTGCTTCCTCCTTATACTCGGGGCCCCTGAATGTTTCCTCCTGGCTGTGATGGCCTGTGATCACTACATGGTCATTTGTAACCCACTACACTATCCTCTAGCCATGAACCAAAAGATATGAATTCAGCTTGCAATTGGTTCCTGGATCAATGGAATCCCAGCCCAGATAGGGCAAACGTGTCAAGTTTTCTCTCTGCATTTCTGTGATTCTAACCAAATTAACCACTTCTTCTGTGACATCCCTCCCCTTCTCCAGCTAGCCTGCACACATCAGCGCATGAGTTATCTGACTATTTAGTAGTTATGCTGTTTGTTGCAGTCCCTTTTATGTTGATACTTGCCTCCTACAGCAAAATCATTTCCACCGTTCTGAGGTTGCCCTCAGTCCAAGGACCGGCCAAAGCCTTCTCCACATGTTCTTGCCACGTGCTGGTTGTTGTTTTATTCTTTGGATCTGCTACCATCACCTATTTAAGGCCCAAATCCAATCATTCTGCAGGAAATGACAAGCTACTTTCCCTTTTCTACACCATTGTGACTCCAATGTTTAATCCCATGATATACAGCCTGAGGAACAAGGATGTTATAACAGCACTAAGAAAATTATTACTTAAAAAATATCATGATCGATTAATTTTATTACTTTAACATTGTTTGGTCTCGCAGTTATGTTCCTAAAGTAATTAGCATTGGGTATTTTATCTCTTTCATGACTTTACTCCAAACATATACATCCTCAATCCATTTTGAATGAACACTGCTGTGTATAAAAGCTTGCCTCTTCACTTCTTTTCTACAGTCACTTATATATTGTCTATTTAATAGTAATAACATCTTTGTCACAAGTCCTCTCTAAAGAAAATATATTTGAAAATTAAATATAATTATACTTAATATGGTAGTAGTAATTATATATTCCAAAGCCTCATTTCACCATACAATTGCATGACAACAGAAATAAGATGTGTCCCTGTAGGATATAAAGGATTTTAGCATAATGACTTGAAGTTGCAAAATAGATTGTGGCCTATTTCCTTTGAAGTATAATCCCCCCAAACCCTCTGCAGGTTGATCTTCTCACTCAAGATACCAATGTCCTACTAGGACATAATCAATGCAAACAATAAAAATTAAATTTATCATAAATCTGTTCACATTTCTTTTCAAATTCCACATTGGCACTTATGTTTCACAATAAATGGTGTTTTATTCCCTAATAATTAGTAAAAAATTTCATTAATAATTGTATCAATACTGAGATTTGTTTGGATCAGAACTACTTCATTTCTTTTCTAGTATTCCAAGTATTTTGTTGAAAGATCAAAATACACTAGTAACAATTAAAAAGATTGAATCTTTAATAAAAACCTGCCTAGAAAGAAATACACAGGACATGGTGGCTTCACTGGGCAATTTTACCAAACATTCCAAGAAGAATTAACACCAATTCTTCCCAAACACTTCAAAAAATTGAGGAGGAAGGAAAACTCCCTAACTCCTTCTATGAAGCCATTATTGCCATAATAGAGATAACAAAATGAAAGAACATTGTAGACTTATATCCTTCTTTAATATACATGCAAATATAATCAATTAAATACTAGCAACAGAATGCACCACATATTAAATAATTCTACACCATGATCAAGTGGTATTTATCCTAGATATGATAGGTTGGTTCAATGTAAGAAAATTAATTAATGTAATTCAATACTTTTATAGAATAAAGAAAAAGAAATATATGATAACTTCAACTGATGCTGAAAAGACATTTGACAAAAACCAGCATACTTTCTTTGTAAAACATTTAGAAAATTAGGAATAGAAGGGAAACTCATCAACATGATAAAGGGCATATAGGAAAATCCACAGCAAACATCATGCTCAGTGGGGAAAGACTAAGTTTTTCCATCAGTGATCAGGAACAAGACAAGAATGTCAACTGTGATCAATGTTATTCAACATTGGACTGAATGTTCTAGCCAGAGTAATTAGACAAGAAAAGTAAACAATATGCTGCCACATTGGAGAGGAGGAAGTAAACCTTTCCTATTGGCAAATGACATGATCTTATATATTGACTATCCTGAAAAGTTCACAAAAAAGCTACTAGATTTAATACACAAATTCCACAATTTGATGGGGTACAACATCAACATACAAAAATCAGCAGTGTTTCTCTGCACTACTAATGAACAATCTGAAGAGGAACTGAAGAAAAAATTCCATTTATAATAGCAACTAAAAAATCAAACCTCTAGGACAAATTTAACCAAAGATTTATATAATTATAAATGGAAAACAAAAAATAAGACAAAAATTTAAAAATGGAAAACTATTACACATTAGTAAATAAATCAAATATTTCCTAAATAAATGGAAGGATATTCTATGTTCATACATTAGAAGACTAACTAATGTTATGATTTCAATACTACCCAAAGTGCTTTAAATATTCACTGCAATCCCAATAAATATTCCAACATATTTCTTTGCAGAAATGAAAAGGACAATCATCAAATTTATATGGAAGGGTAATGACCCTGTGATGGTTTGCAGCTGAAGGGACCCAGGAAAACATTTTAAAACATAATCCATTCCTGTGGGCATGATCCCATTGTCAGTTGGACCTTTTGATGAGATTACTTCAGTTAAAGCAGGGGTTCTTAACCTTTTTTGGTCCATGGACCCTTTGTCATTCAGATGAAAACCACAGACCCTTTACTAAGTCACACTATACTTTGTGTTATTTTAATAAATATATCACACACACACCAACATGTCCCCACAAGAATAATGATTTCTTTTAAATATTCAGTTCAAGCTCATGGACCCTCTGAAATCTTTCCATGGACAACTTGGGGTCCATGGAACCCTGGTTAAGAATCCCTGAGTTAAAAGTATGGCCCAATTCAATCAGGATGGGTCTTAATCTTATTACCGGAGTCCTCTATATGTGGAATAAAAATCAAATGTACAGAGAAAAAGCCATGTGAAGCAGGAAGCTGAAATTCAATGGCACTCAAAGGAAAACTGAGAGGCTAGGTGAAGCTGCTGTGCATTGCCATGGGACACACAACCGAAGAACCGTGTCTTGCCAGTTAACCAGCATTAGAATGCCAGTCTTCTGGAAGAAACCAGTGCTTTAATGATGCCTTAATTTGGACTTTCTCTGTCCCTCCATACAGTGATATAATAAATTACCGTAGTTTAAGTCTACCCATTGCATGGTATTATCTTGAGAATCCAAGAAAAATGAAACAGGTCCCAAATAACTAAAAACATTTCAATAGAAGAAAGAAGTTGGAGAACTCACACTTCCTGATTTTTAAAACTTATTACAAAGAAACATGAATTAAAACAGAATGTTATTTATACAAGGATGACATATAGACCAATGGAATCCAGTTGGAAGGTCAAAAATTAACCTTCACATCTAAGGCCAATTGATGTTTGATAATAGAGCTAAGTCCACATAATGGAAAAAGAATAGCCTCTTCAACAAATGGTGCTGTGTAAACTGGATATCCACATGCAAAAGAATGAAGTTGGATGCCTACCTTACATCATTAAAAAAATAACTCAAAATGGATCAAAGTCCTAAATATAAGTGACACAACTCTAAAATTCCTGGAAGTTATATGGTAGCATCTTCAGAACCTTGTGTTAGGCAATAGTTTCTAAAATTTATACCAAAAGCAATTTCTAAAACAAAATAAATGAATGTGCATCATCAAAAATAAAAACTTTTTTCCATCTAAGGACTTTTTCATGACAGTAGAAAAACAATTTAAAGAATGAAAGAAAATACTTGGAAATCACATATCTGATAAGGGTTTAATATCCAGAAAACATTAAAAACTTCTACAACTCAACAATAAAAAGGCAAACAAACCAATTTGCAAAAAGGGCAAAATTCTTGAATATCCGTTACTTCAAAGAAAATATACAAATTGCAAAAATCACATGATAAGATGATCAACATCATTAGCCATTAGGGATGTGCAAATCGAAACCCTAACAAGATACAATTTTGCACCCATTAGAATGACTGCTATTAACAAAAATGGAAAATAACAAGTGTTGCAGATGGTGTGGAGAATTAGGAACACTTGTCCATTTTTGGTGTGAATGTAATAAGGTGCATGTTCTACATGGACATGGTGTAGATTTCTTTTATATATTGTTGAATTCATTTTTATAATATTTTTAACTATATTTGCATCTTTAATGAGATATATTGGTCTGCAGTTTTCTATTTTGTACAGTCTTTGTCTGGTTTTGGTGATAGGATATTACTGGCCTCATAAAGTAAGTTGTGAAGTACTTCATCCTCTTCTAATTTCTGGAAGGGACTGTGTAGAAGTGATATAAATTCTTTCAATGTTTGGAAGAATTCTCCATCTGGGTTTAAAGATTTCTGTTTTGGCAACATTTCAAATATAAATTCAGTGTATTTGATGTTTATAAGTCTATTCAGATGGTGCAGTTCATTTGGATTGAGTTTGGGTAGTTTGCAATTTTTGAAGAATTGGTCCATTTCTTTTATGTTATTGAATTCAAAATTCTTTGTGGTATTTTTGTATTATCTTTCTAATAGCTCCTGGGAACTGTATGGATATACCCTATTGTATAATTGAGCTATTTCTGCCTACTCTTTATTTATTTTTTTTGGTCTTGCTAGAGTTTTATCAATTTTACAGATTTTTTAAATATGAGCTTTTGTTTTATTGATTTTTCCCTAATGATTTCCTGCTTTCAATTATATTAATTTCTGCCTTACTTTATTATTTCCCTGTTTCTGCTTGCTATGAGTTGAACTTTTTCTAATTTCTTCAGAAAGAACTTAAGACTATTGATTTGAGACTTTCCATTTTTCTAATGTAAACATTTAATGCTATACATTTCCCTCTCACCAATGTCTAACCTGCAATGTAACATTTAATATGTTATTTATTTTTAAGTTCCATGTAATTTTTCAATTTCCATTATGTTTTCCTCTGTGACCCATTGATTATTTAGAAATGTTTTGTTTATTTCCAAGTGATTAGAGATTTTTGTCTCTCTTTTATTTCTAATTTTATTCCATTGTGAGAGAACGCATTCTGTATGATTTCAATTATATTAAATGTGATCAGGTTTGTTTAATGTCCCAGAATCTGGTTTACCTTGATTGTTCCAGGAGTACCTGAAAAAAATTATAATATGTTATTGTTATTTGAAGTCTATTATGACAAGTATCCTGTTAATTTATTGTGTTGTTCAGAATTCTATATCCTTGAAGATTTACTGTCTACTTCTTTTATCAGTTTCTGAGAAGGGGTGTTGAATGTGTTTCCTACTTTCTGGATGGGGTGGGCATAATTTCAATGAGATCAATTAGTTTTAAGTGTTGTTTATGTATTCCATACCCTTTCTAATGTCTGTCTTGTTCTGTCAGTTACTGAAAGCAGAGTGTTAAAATCTCCAAATATAATTTTAGAATTGTCTATTTCTCCTTTTTGTTTTATCAACTTTTGCCTCTTTTATTTTGTAGTTCTGTAGTGTACTACATGTATATTTATGATTCCTATGTCTTCTTTTTGAATTGACCCTTTCATCATTACATCACGGCTATCTGTATTTTTGCTTATTTTTCTTGTTCTGAAGTTTACTTTTTCTGATAAGTGTTTGCATGGTATAACTTTTCCCATCTTATTATTGTAACTTTATATATCTTTTTATTTCATGTTAGTTTATTGTAAATAGTTTATATTTGAGTCTCTCATTTTGTTCTGTTTTAAACTCAATCTCTAATTTAATTGGTATATTTGGATCTTTAGCTTTTAAGGTAAATTTTGTTATGGTTGGATTTAGGTGTAATAGTGTATTATTTCTTTTGTTTTTCCTTGTGAATTTGTTTCTGAACTCCCTAACTCCTTGATTATTTGAGTATTTCCAGCATTCCGTTTTCATTGACCTATTATATGTTCAGCTGCATCTCTTTATATTTAGCTGTTAGCTGTAATTTAGTGATTAAATTGCACATATCTAATCTTACACTTCTACTTAGTCTGAATAATTTGCCACTTCAAATAAAATGTAGAAACCATATAATCATTTTGCCCTCTCCACTATGTTATGTTTGTTATTTGTGTTACTTTTATCATATATTGGAAAGTCTATCGTACCATGTTATAATTTTGGTCCCACAAGTCACATATATTTTAAAGATTCATTTCTAAATGAATCTTTAAGGAGAAAATTAGTTTAACATATTTACTAATTTCTTTTCATCTGTTGATCTTCCTTCAATCCTGAAGTTCCAAGTGCATATCTCATCTCATTAACCTCTGCCTGAAGAATTTCGTTAGCTTGTCTTTTAGATAAGGTCTACTTGGTCTGGAGTCTCATAGTTTTTCCACATTCAAGAGTGACCTTCTGAAGGATTTTCTCTGGGAATTGAATTTGGTGTTGATTGCCTCCCCACACACTTTACTCTTGTTCTTTCATTAAACTTCCACTCTTTCAGTTACCAAAATTAAGGCAAATTTTTCATTAGTCTTTGATATAAAAGAGCTATTTCCTTTCAATTGGCAAGGTGACAATCATTTCCCCTGTTATCTCCACTACATATGCAGTATCTAATAACTTTTGCTCTCAGAGCATGTCCTGGCCTGCTCTATTTCATGGTCAGCTGGTAAAAGAATCCTTTCTGCTAATCCTGTGGCCCTTTATGGCACCACCAGATCTGTAGAAGAAGACCATGAACACATTAATTATGATGACTTAGACCATAGTTTTATATATATTCTCTATCAGTCCCCATGATCTTATTCATTATTCACATTCACACAATAGTGCATCTTAAGATCCAGTGCTCTTGTTCATCCAGGGAACACAGATATAAATGAACTCCATTAATAGGGTAGGCCCTTTCATCTTACTGATCTCTTCCTGGAGACCTTCATGGGGACACATGAAAGGACTGTGATGAAAGCATAACAAACAGATTTCAAACCTCAGGATGAAAGTCATCAATAGTAATATAACCTTTTCAAGAAATCTCAAATAGAATAAAACTGTTTCATAAACTGAAGGAAGTTTACTTTTCCACAATCTCTTCACATATATTTTAAATGATTTTGCTTTTTAATTACTGTGTAGAATTGAACATCTTGGACCACAGTCTTAGTTATCTTTAGCAGGAATTTCCTGATGGACAGCTCATTGTGAGAACTGGTTATGCAATTTACCACACTAACTACATTTCTAAGGTTTCTCTCCAGCATGAATACGTTGGTCAATCCTGAAGTCAGACCACTGCCTAAAGCCTTTGCCAAATTCAATACATTATATGATGTCTCTCATGACCCCAAACATGGGAATATTTGGTAAAAGTTTTATTGCACACATTACATTAGTGTGGTTTCTATACAGGATGTATATTCTGATATCTCTTGAGGCTTGAGGAGAGCTTAAAGGCCTTGCCACATTCTTTACATTTATAAGGTTCCGCTCAAGTATTGATTTTTTGGTGTTTCCTGAGGCCAGACCATTGCCTAAAGGCCTTGCCATAACCAAAATATTGTATGGTTTCTCTCCAGTATTAATTGCCTTGTGATCCCAAAGGTATGAATATTTGATAAAAGCTCCGCCACCTTCCTTTCACTTGTAAGCTTCTCCCCAGTGTGAATTCTCTGATGTCCCAAAAAGTTTGATCATCATATAAAAGCCTTACCACATTCATTACATTTGTGTGTTTTTTTTTCCAGTATGAATTCTGTCATGATCCAGAAGGTATAAATATGTGATAAAAACCCTACTACATTCATTACATTTGTAATGTTCTCACCAATGTGAATTCTTTGGTGGACCATGAGACCAGATCATAGCCTAAAAGGCCTTATAACATTCATTATATTTGCAAAGTTTCTCCCCAGTGTGAATTCTCCAATGCAAGGTTTGAATATTGACTATAGGCCTTGCCACATACCTTGCATTTATAAGGTTTCACTCTGGTAGGATTTTTTCATGTATTCTGAGGTTTGAGAAATGGTGAAAGGTTTTGCCACACTCATTACATTTGTAAGGTTGCTGCTCAGAATGAATTTTCTGATGATTAGAAGCATTGAGCACTGGGTAAATGCCTTCCCACATTCATTACATATGTAAAGTTTGTCTCTAATGTGATTTGTATGCTGTTGTGCAAGCAATGAACAATACAAGAAAACCTTTCCATATTTATTGCATATGTTAGTTTTGACACTTGGAGGACATCTTTGAAGTGGGAAAACTGAGAAACAATTTTTAATAGTCTTCTTAACTTGATTACTTTTATAAATTTTTTCTTCAGTTTGAAAACTCTACATTTCAGCCAGGTGTGACTGAAAAGCAAATCTACTTTCAAAACATTTGACATACTTGTTCCCTGCATCACCTATGTTACTTTTTAGCTTCAATGAATTCATTAAAAATAACTTCTCATGCTTGGAATATTGATGTGAACTTTTCCTAATGAAAACACTGTGCTTTAGAGGGAAATTATTAGAAGATCTGATATGCTGTTGATCTTTTCTACAAGTAAGACTTTTGTTTTGGGTCCTAGGCATTCCTTTGCAATTTCTTTTGTCATATCCCCACTGATTCTCAAATTCATGCATATCTTCTCAGACTTCCCTGAAGTCAAAATCCTCAATGCCATGGCTTTTGTGGCTTCCCTATATTATTGGATTGCATAATTCCAATTTATTAGTGCCCTCTTTTGGTAATAGTTCCTTGATTGCATATATAGGAGAGATATAATTATGTTCCACAGTGGATCCTGGAAATCCATCATCCAAGACATCACTGGGAAGCCTTCCAATGATGATCTCCTGGGAAAGAGACATTCATGACACTTCCTTCTCAGGTAAGGCTTCAGGCTTCTTTTCCAGGCAAGATCAGTCTTGAGAAATCAACCCTGCACATTCTTGTTGCAGAGCACCACCACAGACTACAGTGAGGTGTTGACCTCAGCAGTGGCCATCTTGTCCCTCTTTGGTTGGGTCAGAGAGCCCTCAGAACCATGCTGCAGTGGGGTAGGGAGAGGAAGAGAGCTATATCTTTTTCTTTTTTTCCAGTGTCATATGAATACTTTTTCCCCTCTATCTAATATGTCATTTTTCTTTGGCTCCTC
Organism: Cabassous unicinctus; assembly: GCA_029593785.1. Lineage (NCBI taxonomy): Eukaryota > Metazoa > Chordata > Mammalia > Cingulata > Chlamyphoridae > Cabassous > Cabassous unicinctus. The sequence goes on along the minus strand of JAQZBX010012257.1, from coordinate 1,132 downwards.
TCAAGTATTTTTTTTTATTTATTTTTGGTTTTCAGCAGCTTTATTACAAAAGTTTTGGGTTTATTTTGGACATACAGCAAGTAATAAAGAATGCTGTATTTCTCTATTCTCTGAAAAAAATTGCATAATTTGGAATTGTTTCTTGCTAAAATATTTAGAATTTACCAGTGAAGCTCTTTGGAACTTGTGATGTTTTTGTAAGAAATTTTTTAAAGGATATTTTTTCTGGATCGAGGATAACAGGTTCACAATTTTAATTTCATTTCACCATGTTAAAGATGTTGTTCTAATGGTTTTTTGGCACTATTTTTCTACTTAAACTATTATTATTATTTTTTTTTTTTATGAAAAATCAACTCTCAGATTTATGCATTTTTTTCCTAGGTGCTTTTTCTACTTTTTAGATTTTGTTTTTTTTAATGCATAAGTGTGATTCACATTGCATTCGTTATGCTTTGTGCTCACTTACAATTCTTAGAGCTGATACTGATGTACTTTGTCAGTTTTAATCTCAGATATTATCTCTTCTTATAATTCTATTGCTACAATTCTTCTATACAGTGCTATAATTCTTCTACCCTATTTTGCTCTCCTCTACAGTTGAAAGAATGTATGTATTATGCCATTTCATAATGTACCACATGGTACCCAAAGTCTTGACTATGAAATATTTTAAAAGTTTTTTGTTATTATTATTATCCTCATTATTTTTCTGTGCTTCAGATTGGATAAATTGAAAACTATATTACAAGTTTATCCACTTTTCTTCATCTGTATCCAGCATGATATTAAATTTATTCAATGAACTTTTCACTTTGGATATCATAGTTTTCAGTTCTGGAATTTCCATTTAGATTTTCCTTGTGATTTCTAATTATGTGACAAATTTTCCCATTTATTTATCAGTGCTGAGGCAGGCTAGATTAGGGACTAAAGAGATGACTCTGTGACCTGACAGAAAAACCACAGCCATGAAAACACATGGCCGTGGGAACCACCTATTGTGAAAAAGGCCTTACAAGATAGCTGCTGGAAGAACCTCACTAGAATTCCCCATTTGGAATGGGATTTCTTCCAGAATCAAGGAAAGGCCCAGGATATTATCAAGGGACCTTGCCATTGTGGTCCCTGA
>JAQZBX010012256.1:27090-41589 GCA_029593785.1 Cabassous unicinctus | reverse complement strand
AATAAAATAAAGTCTAAGTCAAGCATTGGCTTATTCTCTTCTTTATATATATTCTTTCAATGACTAAGGAAATAAAGGCTTCTGTTCTGAAATACTAGACACAAAGGATGAACTTGGCCAATTCATTCTTGATATTAATGAAGTCAGAATCAATTAATGAAACATATATATCATAACAGAATGAACTTTTCTGGTGACATAAAATAGCTTGGAACAATGTTTTAGTTTCCCAGTTGCTAAAACAAATACTATACGATGGGCTGGTTTAACAATAGGAATTTATGGACTCGTGGTTGGTTTCAGAGGCTAGGTTTGCTTTCTCTCAAGGTCCGCATTTTCTGGCCGGACAGAAATTTTCAGTGTTCCTTGGCTTTTCTGTCACATGGCCATGCACATGGCAGCATCTTCTTTCTATTCTGGGTTCCCTTGACTTCCAGCTACCTTGGCTTCTCTCTTCCTGACTTCCACTCTGTTTAAAAAGGCTTTCAGTAATTTGGATTAAAACTCAACCTGATTCAGTTGGGCCACGCCTCCACTTAAGTAACATCTTGAAGAGATCTTATTTACAATGGGTCTACACCCACCAGAATGTGGACCAAGACCAAAAACATGTCCAAACTGGGGTACACAATTCAATCTGCCACAAACAGTATCTGAGAAATACTGTCTTTTCCTTAAATATTTGCTGCTATTATTGTTATTAGTAGAAGGGATAGGGATGACATAATTGCAGAGGTGGCATAAATGCACTTGTGTTATGACATTAACCTCAACTCATAAAAATTGATCTTGAAAATCCAAATATAAACGGAATCCTGACCTTGCTCACAGTCTTCAGAAATTGCAATTTTGCACCCCAGGGAGACCAGAGATGGGGGAGAAAAGAATGATGCCTGGTGCTCTCAATAGCCCTCAGAGGGTCAGGACCCTGCTAATATGAGGCCAGCATCTTATATCTGTCCTTTCAAAGCAATGCCTTTGCCTTCAAAAATATTTGTTTCATCTTAAGCGCCGGGCTTCCTGTAGTTCTGAGGATTCCAGCATCATCGGAGAGTCTAGAAAATCACATCTCTCCAGCTGATGAAGCATTTTTAAATGTGAGATTTTATACTGCTTTATCAACACAATGCAGCCAAAGTCTGTATACTGTGAACACATAGGCCCGAGGCTGGGAGGTACTAGGAGAAGTTTGCAGAGAGAAAATAACTGGGGTTCATCAGCCAGGAAGGGGATCTGGGAAGTACAAAAGGAGATGCTCTAGGACCAGGGGACCTGGGACAATGCATGATGCAGGGGGTAAAGAACAAGATGCCTGCCTGGGCAATTATTGAGGACAGAATTCTAAGAAATGGATTTTGCAGGTGTGACATTTAAAGCCCTCATTGTTATTTAGCATCCAAGAAACCCAAGGAAGATGGGGAGTGAGAGAGGGTAAAGTTACTGCTCAGTTCTTTACAGTTCTGAGCTACATTGCTCAGTTATTGACATAGGAAGAATGCCCCTCCCCCATCCTCCACTTGGTTCCACTGCTTTTCTGGAAGCAAAGGTCACCTAGGATACTGAGTGACTGATGAGAAAGCTGCATGACTGAGCATAGTCTAGACTAGAGTGACTTTGCTTTGGCTAAAACAAGAAATGGCTGGGGACTGTTGCATCCCTTAGGAAGCTACTACCAGAGTTTCTTATTATCTGTCAGTCTCCTCATAGGGTTCCTTGGAAAGATGTTTTCACTCTCAGTCCTCAAAAGAAAAATAGCATCCCAGTCAGACCCTCTTCTGCCTTCCACACCAAGCAAGTCATGGACGAAGGCTTTGCCTACAGAAGGCAAGGACGTGAGAAGGTGACTGACCTACCAGCCATTTTCCAGCTGACATAAATGGGGATGGGTCTAAGATACTGGGTTAAACTCTGAGACTTCTGGATCTGGCCTCTGATGGAGTCACTCAATGGATTTCTTGATTTTCCCTTTGTGTTTTTAGATCTGTTTTCCTTGTCTTCTGTGCCATCTCTGCTGGGAAGATCCATTTTCCTCTGCATTGTAGTTTGGAACTGAAAACAGAAAGACAGAACCATCTTTTCCTCTGAATTGAGGAAATCAAATTAGCGTAATCCTTAACATGAGGTAGTCAAGAAAATAAGGAGTACATTTGTTTTGTAATTTCATGGATACAGCTCCAAGTTTAAAAAAAAAAAGAGATATAACTTATTTTCAGGACAAACCCTGGGTTGCAAAGTAAAATACCATATATTGAAAAGTAGATGTGGATGACAAAATTAAAGAAACTATAGAATATATAACATTTAACTATATGTGGAATGCCTTTCTGGTATTTCTGTATTTCAAAGCTTTTTCAATTTATTTGACCAAGCATTCAGGAATTCAGGATGGACCTGAATTCATACAGCTTATAGCTATTTGTTGGATCCTTTTGCCTACTTCCAGGCTTCCAGTTCATCAGATGATTTCAAACCATCATACATGATATCATTTTATACATTTTTATCTGCTAAGTTAAATATTCTTTTTTTTTAATTTTCACAGAATAATAACCTCTCTTGAAGAATGATTATTAAATATCATTAGAAACGCTCTGTGTTTTCCAAAGCATTTTTCTATTCTTTTCTTCCTTTATTACTTTCAAAATACTTTGGGATTTGGGACCAGGTGTAGCTCAGTGGTTGAGCACCTGCTTCCCATGTATGAGGCCCCAGGTTCAATCCCTGATACCTCTTAAAAAAACAAACAAACAAACAAAAATGGGATTTGATTAATATGTGATAAATGAATGAACTAAGGCAAAGAGATAGGTTCAGTCACTCTCTGAGGGTTACACAGCATGTTTATGGCGAAGACAGCTCTCTCAGATCTAGCCAGCATTTTCTTGGTCACAATGTCATTTGGCTATGTGAATTTTAAATCGGTGTTCCTGTGTTCTGCCTTGCCACATTCACTATTGTTCAAATCAACTCCATTATTCAGTGTTGGACCCAGGTGAATGGTCCCTTTGGTTAAAAAAACAGATTGAATAGTACTAAATGACTGCATCCCAAAGCCATCAGCAGCTTTCTCCCAGGCTGCTGGAAGGTTAAGAAGCTCTCCCAGGCCTGTGGAATTGCCTACTGCTTTCCATAGTGTGCCAGGATTGTACTCTCTCAACAGTTCATTTCTGACACAATTCAGTCAAAGGTCTTAAAATTTAATGTGTGTACCCTTTGATCCAGTAATTTGATTTCTAGGTAATTACCTTAAGAAAATAATATAGACAATGAGTCAAAGACATATGCACCCAAGAAGAGATGCATTAATAAGGATGTTTATGATAACAAATAATTGGAAATTACCTCGAGGTCCAACTTTAGGGAATTGGTTGAGTGAATTATGGGCAATCCACACAATGGAATAGTGTACAGTTGTTTGAAACGGTTTTGCAGAGCTTGATTTATTGAGAAGGGAAGAGCTCCACACATTTTGTAAAATTAAAAATCAATGCCATTAATTATACAATATATTTAAGATATATGACATTTGCAAGATTATACACCAAAATATTGATGATGTTTAAGTCTGGGTGATCAAAGCATAAGTGATTTCAATTTTCTTCCAAATGGTTTTCTGAATTTTTTATTGTTTGTAATGCACATTTATTTTCCTTTAATCATGGAGAAGGGTAAACAAGGGCTCTGAAGTGTTGTGTTGCTTTTTGTTTGTTTATTTGTTTTTACCTTGGGCCACTACTGGTAAATTTCCAAGTTAAAAGTTCTCTTAATGGAGGTGAGGTGAGAAATATTACTTGATATTCTTAAAGTGTTTGAGAGTTAGGCTATCTAATAGACCCCTTTATATTGAAGGGTCTATTTGTTTTGTTCCATTCATTAAACTTATGGGAGGGGGCCATAAATGTTGAGTAGAAAGAACCCAACAGAAGTGCCATATTATGATAATGTGGCTGCTGGGATAGAAAGACATTACCTAGCAATATTTTGAAATGACTTTTCTCTGACATGACTAATGCTATTGCTGTTAATTAAGTGGCTTGTTTGGAGGAATAGAATAATTGTGAAATATTTCCAGTGCAGTTTTGTCTTTGAGAGGAATGAGTTCCCATAGTAATAGTGCATATTAACAGAATGGATAGTACATAAAACAAATCAGAGGAGGAAATGCTATACTCAAAACACTATTTTCTTCTTTAATAAGTCAGTTACATCCCCCTGGAAAATATTTATAACTGAAGCATTACTCCTAGAAATGTGGATTTGAGAGATTAGCGCCAAGATGGTCCCTGGGATAGATAACAAACAGCTCATGGGTTTGGAGAAAGCTATTCACAGGTTCTCTCATGGAATGAAAGTAACAGCACTGAATTTTCTTGATAATCCAGCAGTGTTGGTTTCCTAAAAGTCATCCTTAGTAATCTAGTACAGGAATCGACAACAGACAAGACCTAAACTCGATGATACTGAGAATCAGGTGGAAAAAATATTTCTACACTTATTTTACTGACAAAGGACATTTACTTATCAAAACAAAACTGTGTATTAGTAAGGTGGAGATAAATTGCTCTGAGCCCAGCCTTCCTTGCCACTCTTACCTGGTATCTCTTCTACCTAAAGCAGTGATGGCAATGGTTCATCTAAAAGGTCAACTGTAATCAATTAAACATATTGGGAAGGATTCTGTGACAGAACTCTTGTTTCTAAGGAAAAGCACACCATGCTTGCTGAGTGATATCTGTCACAGGGTGGGAAAACAGCAATACTCATCCAGCATATTCACCAACTCAGAACAAAGAAAACTCCTTTGATAAATAGTAGCTGGATGGGGTTAGAGGAATTTGTGATGTATTATTATTGTGACTATGTGATTGTCACAGGTATAATCTGTTGGCTTTGTTGACCTAATGTTCTACCCAACTAAAAGCCTCGTTTATGGGACTATGACAGACGTGCAATGTCCTATTAACTTGGGTGTGTCAGAGCCAATTTGGGCCCAGAGTTGAGGCTTTGGTGTCCCTCAGAATGGTTCTGAATAAAGCTCCAACCAAATCTAGAATCCTCTTGGTCTGAATGCAGAGCTCCCACAGACAACAGATCTAATTTCTTAAGACCACTCTGAACCATAAATGCTAGCAAAGATCACATTACCTCATCGCAACACCCTTGGAAGATTTAGCTTGCCTCCCTATCATATAGAAAGAGGAATGGAAGCCTTAAGAGGGGAGTATAGTGTCACATAGTCTGTCAAACCTCATATACAAAAGCAAACACATTCCATATTCTGACTCTGGTGTGAGAGAAGGTAAATGTTCCTAATCTATGGAGCACAGGAATACTTTATTGTTGTTGTTTTTTTATGACTCTTAAAATTGCAACACTTTTTTAAGTGCTGGAAAGAATTTCCTATACCAACTAGAAGGTGGTGTGTGTGTGTGTGTGTGTGTGTGTGTGTGTGAGCTCTGCACGGATATTTGATCAAAGAGGGTAGGAGGATGAGGATAGCAAATAACTAGAGCAATTGCTCCAGCAGCAAAAATACTTTAAATATGCATGCGTTTGTTATATCCCTATATGCTTTTTCACATAGGAACAGAATTACTGACACTATTTAAAACTAGTCAAGAGAATGTTCATTATTGTTAACTTTTTTTGCAAAGATAGTAAAGGATAGACTGATACATTTGCAAATAAGTTGCACACTTTTTGAAAAACTGTGATGTTTTCTATCAGATAGGAAGATAATATCACCACGTATCTTTCACACACCAGGTGCTCAAAACTTTGTTTTCTTTTGTTGTTGTTTTTTGAACTGAGTGCTTTGCTGTGTGATAGAAAGGGCATCGCTTTGGAAAATATTTGCATTGACAAGGATGCAAATGCTGTTTTTGCAAAGAAAATCAAATGCTAAACGCATGCAGAACACTGATTATTTAAAATAGTCGCATAATTGTATAAAGGAAATACTCTTCTTAAATGCATCCCATTATAAAAAATATATACAGATATTAAAATCATTTTATTTTCCACTGATTACAGAGTGCAGCTGATATGAGCATGAGAGCCATAGCCAACTACTGGCTCTTTCTGTCCCTTTTCTGGAGTGCCTGCCCCAGCAGCCCTGCGGATGGAGGTGCTTGCCATTCTGTTCTCCCCTCAGACTTTGTGCATCCTTTTGTGAAGGTGCTTCCAACCCTGGGTCATTGCATTAACTGATGTCTACCCCTCTAGGTTGTGAGTTTCTTGAAGGTAGGGACAATTTATTGGTCATCTTTTCTTCTTCTGCATCAAAAACACTAAACAAAACCTATTTTTTTCTAAATATACAATCAAGATTTGTCACATGAGTGAAAGAGATCAGGGATCTTTGCTTTACTTTGGGGCCCCAGAAAGCTCTGCCCATAGCCTGATCCTGCCACTAAGGGAAGATTTCTAGTCTGGGGGGTAAGGTGGATACTATCCACAGCACAGTCGTCCTCCTCGCATTGGGTGAGTGGTCCGGAAGAAGGCAGCTGTAGCAGAGTCTAACCAATCGTACATCCCCATCACTCTCTTGCTGCTGCCATTTAATTTAGACACTGTGAGCTTGGACTGCCCTCTGAGCCTTGACTGCCTTTGAATCTAGAGCATATTTGGATTTTAGTGCCCCCGATACAGACACTGTTTTTTCTTGAGCATTTTCCTCTCCATTGTTTCAGTTCTTTCACATTTGGGACTATTCTTTATAAGCCTCCTAAAGTACCTCATTCTACAAACAGTTGGGGAAAACCTGGGCCTGCTTCTTGCCAGATTCCATATCTGTTTCAGTTAATATCGTTGCTTAACAAATTACCTCCAAAATCCCATGGTATCAAACTTCAACCATTTTATTCTGCTCACAGTTTCCAGGGTGATGAATTAAGGAAGGGCTCCATGAGCATATCTCCTTGGCAGGGAAAATGGACTTTTGCAGGCAAGGAGCAGCTGGGGCCCCTGTCTTCCAAAGAATGCCCAAGATGGCTCATTCCCATGGTGGGCAGTTTATTATCTGTCAGCAAGGAACTCATCCAGGCTGTCAACCCCAGGACCTACATGGCCTTTTTCAGCATGGTGGTCTCAGGCAATTGAACTTCTTAAATGGTAGCTCGCTTCCCCTGGGGCAAGCATACCAAAGAACCCGCAGAAGCGATGTGGCCTTTATGACCAAGACTCGCAAGTTGTGCAGTGTCCCTTCTGCCCTATTCTATGGGTCAAAGCAGTCATATGTGTATCCAGATTTAAGGCGAGGGGCCAGAGACCCCATCTTCTCATTGGAGGAGTATAAAAAACATCGGGGACCAAGTTTAAACCTGCCACCATCTCCTTATTTTCAAAATCAGTGATTTCCACCTTTCCTTTTTAGGTGCAATACCTTATCGTTCTATTGGTTTCACCATATCTTTCTTAGGTTTTGCAAAACTACCATAAGGCATCCCTTTTTAAAAAAGTTTTCATTCATAGATATGCATTAAGTGTTCACTATATACCATGAGGATTTTATAAGAATTCCACCACACCCATTCAGTAATTGGAGCAAACTTGCAAGTTATCATCCATAAGCATCATCAAATAATCACTATCTAAACTAAGAGCATGTTCCCCCAATCCCATATCATAAACTCTTCTCTCAGATTATTTTCATCTCTTGCATTTCTGATGCCATTTTTCTGAGTTTGTCCAGTGGCATTGGCACACTTTTCAATAGCAATACAAGAAACACCATTCAAATTTCACTCTGAGCTGCACCATCTGGATTGGGGGCTTAGAAATATATCCAAGTGAAACCTCATGAGAAAGGGCCATCGAACAAAAAAAAAAATGTGTATTGTTAATCTTTGAGGAAACAATAGAATGGAAATAAAGATGGCATGTTTTTGCAGTGTAATGATCCTTGACAGTTTCCATTGTGGCTGCCGGAGCGGGTTTGATTGCCAGTTGTTAAATGAGCCTGCATCCCGAAATGTGGGAGTAGATCATTCAGCAGAGCAGCAGACAGATGATGTTTGCTTTACGTAGAGATTAAATAGCGGCAAATATCATTAAGGGCAGTTTCACAAAGGCCAGTGTTCTGCTGGTTCCCCGAGGCAGCAGGTAGAATCTGCCTTTGGTCCCCATTCCTGTTTCCTGAGAACTTTGCAGAATAAAGAAGGTTCAAATGTGTGCCCTCATCCACCAGTCTGCAGGCAATGATAACAAATGGAACATTCGGGAGCAATTGGGGAAGTTGTTGAGAAGCTGTGTCATGCCTCCCCTGCCTGCCTTGGTGATTTATGAATTGGCCTTGACTCCATCACTTGTTCCTGGAGAGTTCTCTGGTCACCTGTTCAGGAGAGGCTGAAAGCCCAGGAATGACTTCATCTAATCACTCTGACTCTTAAGGTACATATGTCTCCACCCACAGGAAAAATAAATCACAAAGACTCTATTTATAGGTTCTCAGAGGATGAAAACTACTACACAGTATAATAGGAGAGGCAACGAAAGATAAATATATCCCTGAATACCCCAACCTTCTACCTGCCTTGTCTGGTTTCACACCATTAGGATCACTGATGAGTTAGAGCTGTTCAAAGTTTTTGCAGAACTCTTTGTTCAAACAAAATCTCATTTAAAAGCCCAGTATATAAAGCAGCTAAAAGTGGAACTACTCTGCCAGAAGAAACTTGGACCCATCGATGCTCAGGCAGCCAAGGTCTGTATCATCTGAAGGCCCCAAAAAGATGCTCTCCTGGTTTTATCAGGTGAACAATTCACTCTCTGCCAGACTTGGCTGAATTCACACTCTCTGCCAGACGCTTCATGCAATGTCCAGTTCTCATACCTAACCTCTAGAATAAGTATTATTAACACCATTTTATAAAGAAAGTGTGGGTCACGAATGATTACTAAATTGCCCAGACTGAAAGGTATGGCAAGGACTCAAATCCAGATCCACCTGGCTTTGGAGTCTGAATGCATGCTACGCAGGGGAGAAATGAAAAGAAGACATGTGACAGGGCTAAAGGCCAGATCTGGAGTCAGATGGGCCTGCCCTAAATTCCTGCCTCCCTTGCTCTAGCTGTGTGACTGCCAGGAAAACACGTAGCTTCATTTTTGTTTGTTTTAAATTTAAAATTTCACATTTGCTGTACTTTACATATTTGAGGAAAATATGTTTTAATGGAATCATGCTACTTGTGGCCTTTTTGTGCCTGACTTCTTTTACTTAGCATAATGAGCAACTTCTTATGCCTCAATTCCCCATCTTTAAAGTATAAAGACAACTACTTTGAAGGATTGTTGGAAAGATAAGATAATTCACAAAAATATTTAACCAAGTGCTCAGGACATAATATGCCTAAGAAATAGAGGCTCTCAGTAGTTAGGACAATAATAATAGGGTAATGAATGAAAATAAGAATGGTGGGAAAGCACCTGATAGGTACAAGATCTGAAGATCAATAGAAATGTAGCTTTATATGGTGGACTAGCAGAGAGAAGTAGTGTGCCTGTGTCACCTCTTTTACATTTTGCCTAAATCAAGGTTTCTTAACCTTGGCATGAGTAACATTCTTGTTGGGGGCTGCCCTGGGTATTGTAAGATGTTTAGCAATATCACTGTCCTCTACCCAGTAGGTGCCAGTAGCACCACCTCCCCACTTGTGGCATCTGAAAATGTGTCCGGACTTTGCTAAATGTCCCCTGGGAACAAAGTAGTTCCCCCTTGAGAACCACTGGCATAGACCATGCCCAGAGCTGTAGAAGATATTTCCCTCTCCCAAATAAAATATCTTCAGTTCCTAACAGCACTTTGCAATGTGGTAGCTCTAGCTACATGTAAATATTTACATTTAAATCACTTAAAATTAAATAGAATTTAAAAAATCAGTTTTCTATCACACAAGTGCTCAGTAGTTACATGAGGCTTGTGGCTGTCATATTGGTCAATGCAGGTTAAAATATTTCCATCAGTGCAGAATGTTCTATAGGATGGCACTGTTATGGACAATGCCCTTATAACTAACTGTGGTGGTTTGGAGCTGTATGTACCCAAGAAAAGCATGTTCTTAAATGTAATCCATTCCTGTGGGTATGAACCCCTTGTAAGTGGGACCTTTTGAAGTGGTTACTTTAGTTAAAGTGTAGTCCACCTCAGTTAGAAAAGGTCTTAATCCCGGAGTCCTTTATAAGCAGAATGAAATTCATAGAGAGAGAAAGCCACAGGAAGCAAGGAGCTGAAATTCAAAAGAAGCCAGAAAAGAACGGAGAGACCAGGAAAGGTTGCCATGTGCATTTCCATGCCCAGGACCAAGGAACACCAACAACTAGCCCAAAAACGCCCGTTTTCAGGAAGAAAGCATCGCCTTGATGATACCTCAGTTTGGACTTTCTCTTAACCATAAAACCATGAGTTAATAAATTCCCAATGTTTAACTCAACCCACTTCATGGGATTTGCTTGAGCCACCAAGGAAGCTAAAACACTAACAAATGGGAAAGAGAGATTCATCACTTACAACTCTTCAAGGATTGGGAGAGCAGGCAGCCCCTGAAATGCTAACTGTGCTGACCCTGCTGGCAATCAGCAAGCTTTCCCTCATCGAATATTCTCCAGTTGTGCAGGTGGAGAGCAGCCACTGGCCCCGTGTCTGCCCGTGACCTTCCTGAATGAAGGAAAGTGATTATGAGACCCCTTGAAAAAGAAAACTGCAAATCCTTCCGTTTTCCCTTAAAGGTCAGGGACAAGCAGATTTGCTACCCACAAGGGAAGCGTTCAGGGTAAGAAATCCTGGGCCCAGATCAAACTGGGAAGTTTAGCAAAAGGGAGAGTCTGAGATGATCCAAGAACACATAGTCAAGGTCAAATCTGAAGGATGAGGGGCAGCCACATATGGGAGAATGAGCCATCGTGCAGCCATGTCAGTTTATAACAGTGATGTTTTCTTTCCATACATCTTATTCTATAGATATAAGGAGGCCATTTAACATTTGTGGGGCCTGCATGTTTGTATTTTATGTTGACCCTATGCAATAGGGGCATTCCATTAAGAACAGAGCCCTATTTTATGTCTGAAGAAAGGTGAGTATGAATTGCTTGTGGAAAGGAATAGCTAAAAGATATTTTAAAAAAATTAAGTCTGCCAGATTTAGCAAATTAAAACAAAACAGGGCACCCAGTTAAATTTGAATTTGAGATAAACCATGAAATCTTATAGTATAAGTATGTCCTTTGCAATCTTTGGGATATACTTATACTAAAATATTTATTCTCTGCCTCTCTGAAATTCATATTTAACTGGGACTCCTGTGTTTTATCTGGTAACCTTGAAAGAAAGTGAAGACTTGCCGGTGAGGGAATGTACATCTTTGTGCATTGGGAAGACACAATAGCTTTCTGCTTATTCCTTATCAGAACTGGGAAGAATGATGGAGTCAACATAATTCTCAGGTAAACTTGGTTACATCCAAAGCCAAGAGACTCGGTTCCGTTTGTTCAGTGACCCTTGTGGGCCAAATATGTGATACCACATACTGAGAAATTGGGATTAATAAGACAAACTTCCCTGCCCCAGAATAACTTGCTATCTTGTGGAAGAATCAGACATGCAAACCTATATTTGAAAAAAATGTAAGTAAAATCTAAAGTTCTGTGCATTCATGATGTGGAGGAGTGAGTCAGTAGTTCTGCTGGGGGGTTCAGGGAAGATGCTGTCGATAAAGTACTGGAACTAGTGGACTTTGAAGTGAGCACAGCATGATTTATAGAGGGATGAGTATGGCCAGTGTGCTGGTTTGAGTCTTCTGTGGACCCCAGAAAATTATGTTCTTAAGCTAATCCATGACTGTGGGTGTGGGGTGCTTTGATTGGATTGCTTCAGGAACGTGTGGCCTCTTGCTGGAGTCCTTTATAAACAGAGGACTCAAAGCACAGAGATACACAGGAAAAAAAGCCACACGGACAGCGAGAAGCCGGGAGAGATGGGCCGCCACCGCCATTACATCCTGCCACGTGCTTGCTCACCCATAGCTGCACCTTGGTGAGACAGGATCGCTTGATGATGCCTTCATTTGGAAACATTCACAGCCTCAGAACTGTAAGCTTTTAACCTAATAAATTCCAATTATAAAAGCCAACACATTTCTGGTATACTGCATCGGCAGGCTTTATTAAACTAAAACAGTCAGGAACTTAGCCTATGGTGAGCTCTGGTAGGAATATGAGGAATGGGCAGGTGGGGTGATAGACTGAGGTATGGTTAAAAAGTGGGCTGAAATCATGTCATTATGGGCTATAATAGGTGCCATGGGGGCCATCAAAAAGGGGATTAACAAAATCAAATCTGCCCCTTAAGAAATGAGACAGAATTTCAAATGACAGTACATTTAATATATTTTTGAAATTATAGGGTTAAACCTGGTAGTTAAGTGTCTTCCTAGCAGTTCTTCTAAATTACCTCCTTTTGTGCCAGTTTGTATGAGGGGGGCAATAAAGAGCACAAGATGGGGTCAGATGACGCTGGAGCTGAGTCTAGCTCTGTGACCTCATGTGTCTTCATCTGAAAGTCCAGAAGGACAATAAGACACACCTCTTAGAGATGTATGAGTTGTAAGGAAAATGTTATGCACATAAACTGCTTAGCACAATGCCTGGCAGTAAACAAGTGGAAATTGTGATACATTTTGAGAGAAACAACTAATTCCTATAGCTCACATTTTTACCTGTAACTCTTGCACCTAAAGGTAAATTGAGGTTCTCTGGCCCCTTTGGAAATCACAACCTCACAACTATTACTAGGTGCCCAGGGGCCTCCCCACACAAATGGAGCTGCCATTGTGGGCACCAAGTTCTGTAGTTCCAGTTCCTCTGGTGTCGAATATCTGCTGCTTTGTAACTGCTCTGTTGGGTGTGGGAGCCCCCTGGCTTCTACTGAGAGTTATTGTCTTCTTAGTCCCCTAAAGGTTCCAAAGTGGTCCCATTGTCTGTGTCAGTCTTCTCCTGTCCCTAGCGTGTTCCAGAGTTTAATGACATTGCTCCTTTCATTTCCCCCCTTTCTGCTCTCTCTACAGCCCCAACCTGTATTCTTTAGGAGCTTGTCAGAAAGAACCAGGCTGTCTTTGGAATTGAGCCTCTCCTCCAAAGACCAAATCTCTAAGCTTTTTGCCTGGATATGAAGTGTCCCAAGAGTCTACTCAATCACTTGATGTGAGGAACGATTCCTCCCCCACTATGTCCTCCTCTCTCCTTCCACACCCCACCCCAAACACATGCACACACACTAATAGAGTTTAGTGATTATTAGTAAAATAAGTCTTCTCTTTTTACAAGTTGGTGCTGTTTGTTTTGAATGATTCTGGTGATGAACACTGGTCAATAACAAGTTGTATCAGAGTATTATCACTGAGGGCATAGGAGGGAATCATGAATAAACTTTTAAAACCCTGATTGAAAACCTCCATTTCACCCTTCTAAACCACAACATCATAAAATATTCATCCCAAGGTGAGTAGCACTAAGTCTGAAGATGAGCAGGGATGCCCTGTGCTTCTCTCATTTATCCAGCCAGTATGTTCTTTCCCTTCTCTTGAATCACAGAAACAACAGCCCAGTGTCTCATACTTGCAGCCAACCAGCCAAAGACACAAATCACAGACATATGTGGTTAATCATTTTTCTCCTGCGGCATATTTACAAAGTCAATCCACCACATGTCCTTCGCCTTGGGTTCCTTGCTCCCGTGCCTGCATGTGCCATCTGCTGAGATATTGTTCCTTGCTTCACAAAATTCCAGAATATTCTGAGACCTGTAACCTGAGCCAGGCTCAGCAGAGCCCCTGGAGGGAGATGCTGTTTTAGTTTGCTTGGCTGCTGAAAGCAGATACCATAAAATGGATTGGCTTTTTAACAATGGGAATTTATTAGCTTACAAGCTTACAGTTCTGAGGCCATGAAAATGTCCAAATCAAGGCATCAGCAAGATGATGTTTTCTTCCTGATGACCAGCTTCTGGCGATTCTGGACTCCTCTGTCATATGGCAAGGCACATGGTGACATCTGCTGGTCCATCCCTTTTCTTCTGAGTTTCGTTGCATTCAGCTTCTTGCTTCCATGGCTTTCTCTTTTTCTCTGTATTCCTCCCATTTATACAGAACTCCAGTAAGAGGATTAAGATCCACCCTGAGCCATGACTTAACTGAAGTAACCTCATCAAAAAGGTCCTACTTGCAATGGGTTTACACTCACAGGAATGGCCTAGCTATACAAACATGAGTTTCTGGGGTGCATAAAGTTTCAAACCACTACAGATGCCAAATTGGTTCACAAAGTCTGGTGGATCTGGTGAGGACAGACTGTGGCTACAAACCATTCCTAAGTAGGAAACTTGATAGAAATTTCTTGAGAGAAAACCTGACCCATTAGGAATTATTTTCTCGGCATGAATCATTTTACAGTGAGATGTTTTTCACAGTTATTCTAGTAGCAAAGGGATTTCAAAAAAAAAAAAAAAAA
>JAQZBX010012256.1:0-26990 GCA_029593785.1 Cabassous unicinctus | reverse complement strand
GGAAGGGTATGGCCGGGCATGCTTCCTATGGTTTCTAATCATGTGTAGATCCAAGCAAATAATAGCTATAGGGATTTAGGCAAATCTTACTCTGCCCAGTAGATCTTTCATATTTTAAATGTAAAGTCTTGCTGTTTATCATTTAGAAAAGCAAGCAACAGCGTTTGCTGCAAATGCTACATGTTAACATTTGTCTATAAATTTACATTTCTGGATATTAGCAAAATTGCAGAGGAATAACAGAATAGATCCAAAAATCAATTTCAAAAACAACAACAAAAGCCAAGGGCTCACTTAGGTAATAAAGTAGTGAAGGTGAGTAGATAGGAAGAAAAAGAAAAAGAACTGGCAACTCCCCCTCCCCCAGCAGAGCCCATTGCTCTATCCATGCCATTGTCTCTCTGAAGAAGTCCCGAAAAATGAAGAGTGGCTGTGTCTCAGGTGGAACTTTGTTCTAGATGCAATGCTCCTCAGGAATAGTGAAATGCAGAAAAAAATGCCCTTCCACAGAAGCATTGCAATGTCTCCAACTTCCCACAGCTCAGACAGAGAAAAATATTGTTGTCATTTTCTTTTTTATTGAAATTGAATTTTGTGGCAGCACATTTCCCCTAAACAAACCCATGTTCAATGAATCCTATTTCTATGAGAAGTTGGTGTTTTAAGCCATTTATATATATTATTGATTTTAAAAGCAAAGAAGACATATCTTAGAGAATGATATTCAATTAGAATGTGACCTTCAAAAGCTTGCAATCATAAAATATTTGGGATTTCAGACATCATCTCAAATACTAACATTTTCAAATGGAGAAACCAAGGTTGAGACTGTTAAGGTGGTTTGTCCAAAACTTGTTTCCCTGTCTATGAAGCAATAGTAATAAACCAGATATTATTACTACATACATTTATCCATGTATCTTTGTCTATCCCAATCACCTGATGGTAATACGATGGTTTCCCTCATTTGAGCACTTACCTTGTCCCACCGCTCTCACACACACAAATTGGATGTCCTATAGGTATTTGTTTAAG
Organism: Cabassous unicinctus; assembly: GCA_029593785.1. NCBI lineage: Eukaryota > Metazoa > Chordata > Mammalia > Cingulata > Chlamyphoridae > Cabassous > Cabassous unicinctus. The sequence goes on along the minus strand of JAQZBX010012256.1, from coordinate 25,955 downwards.
CCATGTCAAATCCCTATACAGAACAAAGCACGACACCATTTACTATATGACTTGCTGCAGTTGATATACCAAGTTGGAAGATGATGTGGGTTCATTTGCCAATTGGAATTGCAGATTGAGATGCATGCATTGAAAACTTTCTTTAAAATGTAATCAGTATAAGGGTGTGTGTCAGGAAAGCTCTCCCTACTTCAAAGACAGTGAAATTTCAATGTATATTTTAAAAAATAAATTTCAATTTCCTTAAGTCTGGGTGCATACAATAATTTACATAGTGTAATCATGAGTGTGCCTCTGTTGAAGTCCCTGCTGGCCAGCCCACGTCAGGGGAGGGGACTTGACAAGGATAGAAGCAGTTTGCATAAAATGAATTAATGTTTGCTCTGGCCATTTGAGAAAAGCTTTCTTACTTAGGATCTATACTCAAGGAAACAATCTCCTGGTGTCTCTAGACTTACAGATAGGAGAGAGGATCTACATAGTTTTAACATGGATTGTGTGTACCTAAGAGAGTTGAAAGAAATAATGTTGGGTAAAATTTGTCTCTATTTTTTTCTCCTTGTCGATTCTATTTCTTCTGCTTCATTTGCTCCCTATTGCTTTGATGTCGTGTGAGAAGTTAATATTTTAGGAATATTATATAGAAGATAATTTTTAAGTTCATTTTCAGTGTTTATATTGCTTTTCCATAATACTCCATTCAAGTTTTAACGTGGGTTTAGGCAGAAGTTAGGACTTCTCTTTCTAGCCCATCTTTGTACTCAGAAGCAAATCATGTGTCCCTTACCCATGATAATTCTGTCTGTTCAGGTTTAGGGAAGTGACTTTCTGTCCTAAGTTCCAGCTGACACTTCTAGGGCATTCTCAAGGTGAACTGCTCCAGAGCAAAATATTCAAAAAGTGGCCTGCACATATATGAGAATGCAGGCAAATAATGCATTATAATGGAACAAACCAGTATAGCTTACTAAGGTAAAAGTCTTCATCCTGTGTGGTATGTGTTATCATTCCCATTTTACAGATGAGGAAAATTAAGCTCTAATTCTGTTAGATAATATAATTAGGACTCAAGGATTCAGTCATTCTCTCTCCAGAATGAGTGCCCCCTACAGGACATGGATTGCATGGTTCCCAAAACCATGTGTGGCTTTCTTTGTAATTCAGCATTTCCAATTGTAAGTGCATAGGAATCATATGGGAATCTTGTTAAAATGCAGATCCTGATTCAGGTCTGGGATTCTGTACTTCTAAGAGATCCCCAGCTCTTGCTGCCTGTGAGTCCACACTTCTTACAAGCTCCCAGACTGACCCCACATTGAGCGGTTAAGCCTTTAGGCATCTTGTGTTGGCCCAGAAGTGTAGCATGGCACGTTCACCCTGATGCCCTGACATTTTCAAATTTTCATTTTTTTATTGTGGTTAACTGCCTCTCCTCCACATATACAAATGTATGGATAGATTTATGTATATTCATGCATACATCTTAAGACAAATGTATGAATAGTTCTTAAATTATAATGGATATCAACGAGCAAAAACTACCATGTCTACAAATATTCATTTTACCAAGTAGCAAGCAGGGATGTGTTCAGTTAAGTGTACCATACACTCACCAACAGTGATCTGCCCAAGTCTCACATGCCCTGTGACTGAAAAACCTGAAGCACAAAGAAAATAAAAAAGTGCTTATTCACTCTTTACACCACGTGCTCAGTTTATGCAACCAAAATGGAGTTTGATTAGTTCTGAGGGTCTGACCTTGCACGGCTCTGTCTTAAGCCACTTAACTAAAATGAAAACAACCTCAGCAGGGTTTGCATTCGCATTTGCTTTTGTCACAATGCCAAGAGATCTTAAATGGGGAAGTCAAAACTGCCTATAAGTGGTTCTGAGAGTAGCATAAGCTAAGGGAAAGCCAGGTTGCTAGGGTGACTTTTACCTAGAATACCATTTCCAAAAACATGGTGACTTCTTAGCCCTATAGCCATGCTGAGCTTTGCCTGCAGCGCCATAACGCCTTCGGCAATATTTCTTAGCGTGGAGGATCCAGGTGCCCCAGGAGGTTAATTGCCAAGTGTTAGGAGCAGAGCTGGTGTAGGGCAGATCAGGTCCCCTCACCTGCTGCTGGTCCCACTTCTGCACGCTTCGGACTATGGACTTGTGGGTGGGTGTGTAATTCACATCAAGAGGAGATGCTGGAACATAGCAAGGGACTTTCCAAAAGTGGAAGGCCTGGGGTTCTGACCGCTCGTCTTCTTCTGCCAGGGATGGTATGGTGTGCTGTAACAGAAGAGGCTACCCATGATGTGGCAATGATGCCAAAAGCACCTGCAGTTGCCCTGACAGGTTGGGGAAATATCGCCCCCCTCCTATCCTACTGGGGCTGCAGATGTATCCTCAGGTTTGCTCACCAAGCAAGTCTGTGCAGGCCAAAAGCACATGCAGATGCCAGGAGAGGCTGGTGCAGGTCTCCCAGTTTCTTTCCTGCTGGAGGTGGGGCCAGAGCCTAGGCTAGGCCTGCAATCCGATCTGAGTGGAAAGAAGCCCGTCCCTGGTCCCTACCTTTGCTGTGACTTTCAGTCAGCCCTGCTTCCCCTCATAATGGGGGTGGAGTTAAAATGGAGGCTACCTGTCTCTTTCCTACTTGGACAGACTCAAACTTTAACTGTTCTTAGGACTGGAGTTCAGCCAGCTGAATTTACTAAACAGTAGCTGAAATCGGTGCCCAACTGTCTCTTTCTCCCCCGTTTTTGGGAAATAGCACTTTGAACTCCAATCAGGAAATAGCTTCTGAGGCCTTTTGCACCTGCAGCAGGGACAGGCACTTGCCTCTGTGGTGTGGAGTGTGCTCTACTCACAAATCTTCACTGCAGATGGGCAGTCTCCTCCTTCATTCTTCCAAGGATGTTGCAGGATGTTCTTCTGGTTTCCTGGGTCTCCCAAGCAGGTAATTTAGATAGCTCTGGCTGATTACCAGCTGCACTGTAGAAAGAGCTGGCTCTTGGAGCTCCTTACTGTGCTGCCATCTTACCCCTCCCTCTCCCATGCCATGTGCTTTTGATTGCTTCAGAGGTGGTAGGAGGGTCCTATAACCATCAGAGACTCAAGATTCTCAATACGATCTTTATTCTTATGCATTTTGCTTTGCTTTCCCATCCAATCCAAGTATTTGTCCTGTAATCAAACAAGTGTTTAAATCCTATGTAAGGTACTTTCTGACAATCAAGAGACAATGTGACCCCTTCCCATATGAAAAGTCAAATATCTCATCAGAACTCTTTCCCACACGTAAATCCAGTTTCCCAAACTTTTGAACAGCACTGATCCTAGAACAGCAATGACCACTCTTTGCAATATCTGTGTTAACCTAAGTAACAAATGAATTATTTGAGGAATCAGCACTTTCAGCACAAACTCTTTTTGGTTACATGGTGTCCTTCTGGCCACTGAGCACAGGCAGGTTCCTTTTGCAGCAAATTTGTTGTAAAAAATTTTGAAATTTGAATTTACAAAACAACAGTCTAGGAAGAGGTACATTTAACTGATGAAACAAAAAAAAAAAAAGAAAGAAAGAAAAGAAAAAGAAAAAGAATAACCTTAAGGTCCCATTTTGTTCTTTAAATGTGAATCAGTTTACAAAAGTCCTATTTACATATGGCATTTTTAAAAGTAAATCCATAGGTTAAAAAGAAGTCTACTAATGGTTTCTGTTGGCACAGATGGAAATAGAACTCTGGAGATCTTTGCCCTGAAATACTGTATTCAAACTGTTGAAAATGTATCTAACTGTTTCCCAATTGGAAACATGTAATGCAATCATCTTATTGTGGGATAAGGGTATCATCTACTTCTCCATGAATTAACTTTCTGAAACTGTTAGGATGTAACTTGTATGATTTTTGGTCCTTGAATAACAAAGAAGCATTTTTAGGGCTCATTCATAGTTGCCCTAAATGCTAATTAAAGCAGAAGGTCTTTAGGTTTCTGTACAGCAGACACCTCAGGGTGACCTGCAGAGCCCTTGGGAGGTTCCCTGGCTTCTCAGTCTGTCATCAGGCTTTGACAAGTACCACAAGCCATCCTCCTCTTTTCTTCTGTGCCCTGCACATCCATCCCTCATTTGACCTTGGAGCTCACACTCACAGGAAGCCTTCTGATAGATGTATTATGGAAACACTGAAGAATTTAAGGGGTAAATGATGTAGCCAATGTCCTGGGCCCCTGTAGCTTCTTTTCCTCCCTCCATCATTTCACTCCTCATGGGCATCTCACTGCCAGCAGACAAAGGAAAGGACCAAGACTTGGAACTAGACTTCAAGCTCGAGAAAATCACAGTTTGACAAAAACCGGTGGATTTTTGTATGTGTGTGTGTGCATGTACCTTTTGGGGAAGTAACAATATCAGTGTGCCACAATCCCAAAGATGGGAAAATGTGGTCTAAGGATCATGATGCTACAAGAGCAGATATGGCTCCTAGTTTTGAAACACCAAGAAAACAAAACAAAACAAATCCTTCATACAAATGTTAAGAAAAATAAAATGGCCACCTGCATTGGACATTGCTGGGAGAAGACCCATTTCCCAGATGGGCTTGTCCAGAAGGCAAAAATTATGGACTTGACTAGGTTTTCCCAGAAAACAGAACACACCTTACAAGGGTTGCTGATAAGTAACACCTGGTAATCAAACTAGTTTTGGTCCAGTAGAGACAGCTTATCAGAATGGACAAGCATAACATACTAATCAACATATATCTGCTCCCCACTTTATAAGGCAGCCCCCCATGTAAAATGGAAACTTAAGGCCAGCCAATCAGAACATTTCCTCACTTGCTTCCATGTTCATGTTATATGAGCTTTCCCTTTCTACCCCCCTTGGTGTAGCTCCCTTCTACTTCCTGAATGTGATGCTGCCTGATTTATGAATTGCTCAATAAAGCATAGATCCTAAATTTTAAGACACATTTTTTCCATCACTAAAAATTGGGAGAAAAAAAAAACTAGCTATAGGAAAAAAAATCCTAAATCTCTACAATGGTTCCCAGACAGATATTTATTCATCCATTTTTTTTTTTTTTTAAATGACTGAGTATGTATAATGTGTGGTTTCTTGGAGCATTTGTTTAATTTCTTTCCTGTTTCCCAGCATCTTCAAGAGTAACCTTGCTATACTCAACATCTGCTATGCAGATTCTCTTTAGAGCTGTGATAAAATATTGAGTCTTCTTTTCATTCTGTAAAATGAGTTATTATGAGAGAAGAAGATTGAGGGAACTCCATATAAAATATTATAAGACTTTCATTTAATAAAACTCTTTGTAGTTTTGAGTTTTTAAATCCTGGGCAGTTTTCATTCCCATTTTGCAGAGGAGAAAACTGAGGGCTCTAAGGTTTTTGGCAGCTGGCTCCAGACTACATGGTGGATGGTGATAGAAGGTAGAACTCCCTATTTCTGATGCAGGGCTTTCCGCAACGCTAGGGGAACAGTTCTGCTATTGTGTTTTGACATTTCCTTTTAGTCACTGAGAGTCTGCCAAAAAAATGAGGTGGGAAGGAGGAATATTTAACATGATTTTTGTTCTGAAGGAGTCTCTGTGAATGTCAGCTCAGCAAGATGTGTGACATCCAGGCATAGAAGCAGTCTTACCTGTTAACTGCACACTAATGACCATCCAGCTGCTTTGTAAGGGAATTGGATCCTTGGGAGCTGTTTGGGTAGAAGATGTTATTTTAAATGTCACAGAACCTTAGACTTTTAAAACTGAAAGTGAAGATCTTACAACTCAATCCCTTCTTCACAAATGAAACCACAACCACAGAGGGACAGTGACCTATCTGAGACTCCTGCTAAGCACTGGACACAGCCCAGTTCTGGGGTTCCTCTTTATCCTGCATCAAGCCATTTCCTCCTGCATAAAGGAATACCGAGAGATCTGCCAAAGGGGAAATGCATTTTACTCAGGTTTTTTGACCTTCCCACTTTATGTAACACCTGGAAAAAATTTTTAGTTAACAGCCAAACGTCTCTCTAATGGACAAAACTCATGCAACAGACCTCTTCTTTCTTCTCCTTCCTCTTTTTGCTCTTTTTAGTGTCTCTAAATGATTGCAATAGGGTATTTTTAAAGTACCTTCTAGAAGCACAGTGCCACTGCATTTGTGCAAACACTACAGAACAGGCTCTTACACTTAGGAATGCATTTCTCTTAGCCAGCGCATTTACATCCAAGCAGGGCTCCTTGGTTTTCGGCTCGCACTGTATTTTGTGGAATATAGTCCAGTTGACCTGGCCAGGTTCCCCTCTCACAAGCTGCAACAGGTCTCTCATGCAGGGCGATCTGTGAGCGCATATGCTTAGCCTGCACGTTAGCCAAAAAGAGGTGCTTACAACACCCAAGGTCAGGAAAAGTGTCCAGCACTTGTTGTTGCCCAGTATTTTCTTAATGAATCATCGAAAACTCACTTTTGCAAGGTTTTCAGTCCCTGAATTTTAGTCAACAGCAGCTTAGCCGATTTGACTAAGCTGCCAAAGCTTAGTTTAAGCTTTGACTAAAGTTGTCACTTTGCTTCCTTTACAAGTGCGCGGTTCCCACAAGTCTCCTGGATTCTCTCTGCGTGTCAAGGAATATTTTAATCACCTGGTTACCAGCACGCTGTTAGGGTGGCGGGAATCACTGATTTCATAATGAATTCTGAGAAATCCAGGGCCCTTTCGGCCCATCAGCGTGTGAAGCTCTCTCTATGTAAACCTCCTGGAATGGAGACAATCGATGCACCCGCGCTAGTTAGGGCGCCTCTTGTAACCATGGTAACACGCTTGCGCAATCGCCCTCCCAGCCTTGCTCGCCAGCACCACAGAGCCGCTGGCTTACTAAGGACTGACAGATTTCAGCAGAGGGGATTTCTCGCCTTAAGGCCAAGATCTTTATTAATTCACAGTGGCCAGAATCATTTGCTGCTGCCTAGCTGACCCTGCTTGGCACCCAGGAAAAACTTTCCCACTGTGATTTATTTCTACTATCTATTCTCAGTTCAGTGATTGGCTTTCCAAAACTCAGTCAATCAAGCAGTGGTTGGGAGAGAATAAACTCTTGGTATACTAAGCAGGAAACTTAGGTCTCTCTAAACCAGGTGTTTGTTTTTGAATCTCGGCCAGTCCGTTCAGGGTTGCGCGAGAAAGAGCCACGCCCAGGGAAGGGCACTGTGCGGCTCTGCCTCCAGTCAGAGCCTGTTGGTATATTTGCTTCTGGCTGGTGGCCCCGCGTCCTGGACTCCACTGCATAGCCTCACTGAACCCAGTTACACCTCCCTTGGGGAACGCTGGGGTGAGAGGTGGGTGGAGACCTGGAGAGGGGGGAACTCTCTGCACGGGGCTGCTTCTCATCTTACCTGGCTAAAGGCAGAGACACAGCAAAAAAGCCCCCTGCAAATTGAGGCTGAGGTGTCAGCAACTGGTAACGTTTGCCACCTGTAGGCTTCCCAGCAAGACACACTGAGAGAACCTCTTACACCTAAGCAGATGCAGTTGCTTTTATTAACCTTCTGATGCAACCAGGGCAAACACCATTCAATGCACCCAGCAGAGTTGTGGCCAGCTCGTACTCTCCAGTTCTTCTGGCTTGCCCTGAACAACTAACAAAACGATGATGATGGACCAGTCCCATCCCCAAAGCAAGGCATCCCCCAAATCAAGTCACCATCAGAGATGCTTTCCCACCAAAGGCAGCTACTGGTACTCCTGGTGTCCGCCAAGTGGCGAAGATGGCCACTGATCTCTGCTGAGGTCTCTGCCTTCCCCTCCAGAATCTACCCTGGAGCCTGGGCAACCAGGCATAGGGCTTGTCTCTTTCTGGGCCTCCCCTCTCGTTCTCTCGGGTCTTCTCTGCCTTTCTGCAGCTGTGAGTGAACTGGAAGTCCTTTCTCTTACATGGCTAGATCAAATATGGCTGAGCTCCCTTTTCCTGTGTCTTTGTGTGTTTCCATTTATATCAGACCCAGAAAGAAGGCAGCGACTCAACCTGAGTCACACCTCATTTCCGATGTAGTCCAATCAAAAGTGTCTCACATCCACAGAACTGGATTAATTCAAAAACATAATCTTTCTCTTTGGAGGATTCATAAAAGAATTTCAAACTGTCACAGCCACCAGCTGCCCCTTTCAGGGTGAAGGCACCCATTCCCCAGCTGTCAGGAGTGTTGGCTGCTGATGACTCACAGCTGAGTCCCCTCTGCCCTGGATTTGAGGAATCTACCTCATCCAAGGTTACATCAGCCCACATCAATGACAGGTTCATGCAGGGCGTGCAAAGTCTGGGCCCTTTTGCCTCTGAAAAATGAAAAAAACTTCTCATGCAATTTAGGATCTCAGCTTTACCGAGCCATTTGCGAATGGGGGAACATCCCACTCAGAAAATAAGAAGGGAATTCCACAAGGGGTTGGAAAGGGGAAGCTCATAGAGGGTGATTGTGGAAGCAAGTGAGGAAACGTTTTGATTGACATTACGTTTCCATTTTACATGGGGGGGGGTGTCCTACAAAGTGAGAACAGATATATTTATTAGTCACTACGGTATGTTAGCTATCTCTGCTGGACTAAAACTAGTTTTATCATGAAATATTGCTTATCAGTGACCCTGTAGGGTATATTCCATTTTCTTAGAAAACTCTTGGAGGTCAATTGCTTTCTGTCCTCTAGAAAAGAAAGGAGTCTTCCCCTGGCAATGCCTAATGCAGGCAGCCATTTTCTTTTACTTAACATGTCTATTTGGGGCAACTCTGAAGAGTCTTCCTAGCTGAGGACTCCCCACGGGATGGGCTGAGGCCTCTATTGCAGCTGTATTGCCTCCCAAGCTCCCCCTATGCCCAGTCCTGCTCCCCTCCTCGCTCCCAGGCTTTGTTCCCCTGAGCCTGCCTCAGCAAAATTCCATCATGCAAATCTCCATCTCACAGTCTGTTTCCCAGGTAACCCTAAGGCATGGCAAGTCTAGGATGAAATAACATGTAATCATTAAAAATAAAAAATTATGTATTAGAGAATACTTAATGACATAGGAAAACATGCTACTTCAAAAGTAAATTCAAAAGTGAGACAAATGTGTACCTTCATTATGCTTCTGATTATATAAGAGTGTACATCAAGAAAGGAGAGAGAGAATGAGGGTAAACTTGGAAAAAGAAATCCTCTCAGGGGGGATATTCTCCTAAAATAGAACCAAAATAGTGTTCATCTCTGGAATTTTGTCTCAATTTCCTGTTTGTTTTAAATATTCTCCAATGAGTAAGCAATCATAAGAAAAACAAATTAAGTCATTTAAAAGTAAAATGAGATTTTTTAGTAAACAAACCATACACACACACACAAATAGAAAAAAACAAAAACAAAACTCTACCTAGACCATGTTCGGAAGACAAAAAGCTTTAGCATCCAGGTTCCCTCTTTGTAGCTACACACACGTACTTAACCAAATGGCACTGCATATATTTAAATTTGCCTCTTGTATCATTGCACCAAGAGTTCCACAGGGGCAGAAGATCATGCCCTACACCTAGACCATTGCCTCCAGACTGTAAACACACAATATATTTTTATTAAATTAATGGATGGATGGATAAATGAAGTGGCATTTGGAACAGATACTTGAAGGGTCAAAAATTTGTTTGGGCGGGACACAAACTACTAGAAGTGAGGGAAAGGAGGTAGAAAGCAGCATTGAAAGTTCGATTAACATTTTCTGATTGCAACAGAATAGGGCATTGTAAGGTGAGAGGTTATCAGCCAGCCTGTGCTTCAAAGCTCTGCGGTTTAACAAAGAAACTCTGCAATAAGCTGATGTTGCTGCTGTGACTTTGAGGCTTTCAGGATAAGCATCGGTTTGGTTGCAGGAGTGAACCGTGATGAATGTTGTCTTCTGTTCCACAATGGTCTCCTGCCCACCCCCCGAAAATGAATGAATGAATGAATGAATGAATGAATGAATAAATAAATAAATAAATAAATAAATAAATGCTAGTGTTCTTTCTGCAATATTTTCAACCTTCACCAAGTTAAATTTTGGAAAATTGCATTTGAAACTTTGTGGTGATGACTTATGTTCCGTCCCTTCTCTCTTCTCATACAATTACTAAAAAGCACTTTTTTTTTAAACTGAGGACAAAATAAAATTAGATAAAATTCACCATTTTAACCATTTGAAAAGTACAGTTCAGTGAGTATTACCTTTTTACCCTGAGGTTGGGTTCCCTCTAGAAGTTTCAATGGGCCAGTCTGCAAGGAGTTGACATTGAAGAAGGTCATGAATACCTAAACTCAAAGAACTAACCGGGGGAGCAGGTGTAGCTCATGGTTGAGCGCCTGCTTCCCATGTATGAGGTCCCGGGTTCAATCCCCAGTATCTCCTAAAAAAATCAAATATTTTTTAAAAAAAGAACTAACTCCGTTCTTCATGGGTCTCTATCACCTAGAGGTTAGGGATTAAATTTATTAGGGATGTACCTTAGTCTTTTCTTAGACAGGCCCCTACTTGTCCAACCTTTCTCAACTTTCTCTCCCCTACCATACTGTGAGCCTGAGGCACACTCAAATATGTGCAATTCCAGAAGTGAGCCCCTCCCCTCCCCTCCCCTCCCCTTCCCTCCCTTCTCCTCTCTCCTATTCTCTACGCAACTTCACATGCACCCAGTTAAACATTTTCTATGTTGATTCATAATTGTAATTTCTATTGTTGTTTCCTAATAAGATTGTGAACTTCTTTGAACATAGGGACTGTTTACATATTTACACTGGTCAGTGATCTTGGGACATAGTAGGTGCTCAAAAATATTTATTGAATGCAAAAAAAAAAAAATCTTATAATATTTAGGAGTCCCTGGCAGGCTGGTAAAGGAGCACTTTTTCTTTGGTGGAGTGTCCCTTTGATCACTCTTCAAATGGCTGTCTGCGGTTATACCTGATGAACAGCACCTTCCTTGAAGGCATCAGAGGAGTAGGAAGCCAGAATACATACATCTCTGGAAATTTTCTGAAAGTCGTTAGAGAAGATGCCAACCAGTCATTAGATATGTATCAGGAAAATGTGTATTTTGCAGCATTGATAAACCTGAACATTCCTTCCAGCCTGTTTTAGTCTTGTTTCTCTTGAGCATCAACACTGAATTTATATGTGTAACACCTGCTGTTTATATCCCAGAATAATAGACTATTTAGCATTTTATCATTTCCAAAGTGTAGGAATTCATACTCTACCCACCCCTAGTTATTTGATATGGATCTCTTCTGAGGGCTCCTGGGCACCCTTCTGTTGTCTTGGCCACATGACCAAGGCTGTGGGCTATTGAACCAGTATGTAAGCTGCAAATAAAATAAAGGGAAAGATATCAGATTAAGGATAGAGAAGAAGCGATTGGGGGAAAGAAAAAAAAAAAAAACCTGTAATTTTCTTAGTGTTTAAACTCTTTCTTCCCTCAGTGGTTGAGTTAAATTTTGGAAAATTGCATTTGAAACTTTGTGGTGATGACTTATGTTCCATCCCTTCCCTCTTCTCATACAATTACTTCCCCATTCTAAGCTGGCATATGCTCACTGAGCCCTCCAGTAAAACTTAAGGGTAGATTATCAAATGGTCATGTACAGAACTGTCACCTGAAGACTTGTTTAGAATGATGGGCTCCTGCTCATCACTCCTATTCTGGTTTAGTTGCTAGGAGTTTGCCTTTTTAACAATGCCCCAGATGATTCTGTTAAAGGTGGTCTGACCAGTGGATTGCAATTTGAGAAACATTATAGAACCTTACTGTATTCAGTATCCCCCATCTTTGAAAACTATGTATGGAATATATTCCGAGGAAGAATTATAGCAAGAAAGGAGGGAGAAAAAGCAAATGAAGTTCTGCTGAAACATAATGCTTCCCCATTCTGGGGAATCCTGCTCTGGTGAATGTCTTCCTTTGAAAGCTTCTCTATGTTTTTACTTTGAAATATAGATTTGGTTACCTTTTCAGAATTTGCCATCTCACATGTTGCAATCAAGATCTTGTCTGTCACTGTTGCCCACTACAAAGTTTTATTAACTCTGGAGTGAATTTACTGCTCCACTCCCACCGTGGGCTTCCTGACATGGAGCGTGGACCTGAGATGAAAACCACCTGATGTATGGTTGGAGGATAATAGAATTCTCTCACCCAGACTGATAAGTCATTGCAGGCCCTTACATTCAATAAATCTGAGATGGGTCCTGGCTTGCACTTACTATGGGGGGAGAGGAGAGTGGGAATGAGAGGAGAATTGGCTTTTGTACATCCTACTTAGTAATAGATGGGGACATTTGGCGGAGGAGTGTATAGTTATTGAAATGATTGCTGATATGGTCTCAGATGGAGTAGGGCATGTGATCTCTGCTCCAGGTATGACATAGAGGGAGTCGCATATTTTGGGGGAACTTTCAAATGAAAATAACCAAGTTAGGATTCTGCAACGTTTTGGGGTAAGAGAGAGAGAGAGAAAGACACTCAGGAGGAGTTCCCAATGATCAGGTAAAGGAATCTTATATTTTAGCAAATTTGGACCTTTTCAGAATCAGATTTAGGGGGGATGACATGGAGAAGTAGGGTGTATGTGTCATAACCTATTGTTGGCACACTGTTGCATATTGACTCTGACCTAGAAGGAAGCTTCAGTAGGTGGCCAGTGTGTTAGAGCTTCCCCAGTCCACATGAAGTGGTATCGAAGGTGATCCCAGGCAAGGCCAGTGATTTGGAGAAAAGGTGGGTCCAGCACTGTGTGTGAATGCTGGAATGGTAGAGAGAGAAGAGCAGGTTCTGGGAAGCTCTATCTTAGTGGCTGGTTTTGCCAACTTCCAAAGTATGGAAATGGAGATATATTTTTATTATTTGAAATGGGGATATATTTTTATTATTTACTGTAAGCGTGCAATTTTGGGAGACATGCTAGGAGAAGGAGACAGAAGATCTTAAAATCAACCATTCTTGTCCAAAGGATAAAATAAAATTTTAAAATTTAAGCAACTGAAAGCAGTTGAGTACTCAGGAAGGCAAGTTTCAAAGCTTAAGCACTACAGAAATCATGAGGGAGAGTTATCTCAAAGAGGTAGGTGCCTAAGGGTCTGGAAGAACTGGAGAAGGTGGCATGTTGGGGGAAGAAAAGGAGAAAGGCTAGGGCAGGGTTTCTTAACAAGGGATCCATAAGCTTGAATTGAAATTCAAAAATGCATTATTCTTGTGGGGATGTGTTGGTGTGGGTGTGATACATTTATTGAATAATACATAGGATAGTATGGACTTAGTAAGGAGTCTGTGGTTTTCACCTGACTCCTTAGTAAGGAGTCTGTGGTTTTCACAAAAGGGTCTGTGGAACAAAAAAGGTTAAGAACCCCTGGGCTAGGGTGACAATTTAGGGAAGGTGGTGACTTGTGCAAAATAACAAAGATGAGAAGTCTACAGAATTTTGAGTAGCGTAATTTGACTGGAAAAAAAACAGTAGAGTGAAAATTAGCTTAAAAGAGGTTTTTCACTATTTTTTAAGCCAGAGTTTTGCTTATGGAGAATTTGTGGAGCCCTAAGTATCTATTGGTAGTCTCCAGTTTAAGGAGTATTGTGTGCCAAGGTCAAAGCTGCTATTAAGTGACTGCTTCATGATAAATACATGCTCTAAAGGAAACTGAGACAGTGAACTAGTTTCTTGCCCTGGGAACCACAAGATGATCCAGAATATGCCCAGGTTTTTTTGTAGATAACTATAAAAGTAAAAAGCAAAGTAATAAAAATAGTTTAGCAACCTCTGAGAACCCAGAGAACATTTTCAAAGTCTCTACATCCTCTTTGAGAAACTTTCCTATCATTATCAGCAGTCAGGATGGAAGAGATTGGACAGGTGGGGTGATATGGAAGTGAGCAAGAAGTTGGAGAGCCAAAGGTCAGACTGCCTGGTTTGGGAACTCCATATCACAGTCCAGATGTGAGAGGATGAAGACCTGGCCTTGGTCTATCAAATGCAAAAATAGCTATAAATGGTTGCATAATGTATTGCAAGAGAAGAACAACAAATGGCGAATTGAAGGACCTTCTGGGATGAATCTAATTTTTCGATGTGGTATGTCACCACTGTTTTTTGTTAATGCAAAGGAATGGCCCTTACTCATTGCAGGTATAACAATGTTTTTGTTTGTTTCTTTTTTAATCATCTCCATAATCCTTGGCTCTGATTCAGTCAATAGTCAATAATTATGGATACTGAGGTCTATATACTAGTCTCCATAACTAAAACTGCCTAATGCATGTGATCAAGGGGTTATTGAAGGCAATAAAGAAAGAGAGAGTGGAGGAAAGACGAGATAGTGAAGAGTTGGAATCTATAAGAAATAGGAAAGGTGAAAGGCCAGTGAAGAACCTGTGGTAATAGGTGTCCAAAAAGGCTTCCAAGAGCAGCACCGCCTGCTGTTCAGTTGCATAGTTCTGTTTACACGGCTGTGTGTAAACCACCCTCCATTTCAGCATCATATCTTCCTTTAAGTGTCGTTCAAAAGTGTTGGATGAGCATGTTTCTGTGTGGAAATTAAAGAAAGAGACTGATTTTCATATCTAAGTCAACTGAAGTGAAACAATCATGAGTCAAAGCCACAGGATTCATACAAAATTGAAAACGAAACAGTAAGCCCTCAAAATATTTGCAGAAATGGAGATGGGTAGCATCAGGTTGCAGTCAATCTTCTCTAGATCTCATGGGTCCAGGACAACCCAGGTGAAATCTCTCTCTCTCTCTCTCTCTCTCTCTCTCTCTCTCTCTCTCTCTCTCTCTCTCTCTTTCTCCTCTCTCTCTCTCTCTCTCACACACACACACACACATGCACACACACATTCTTACTGATTTGGGGTCATGCCATATGCAGTATTATGAAGCCTCTGCAATAATATCTTAAGCATTTTTCGATGCCATTTTGTTTTCTAAACCATTATTTTTAATAAGTGCATATTATTTCATCATAACATTTTACCATGATTTACCCATCCCGATGTCTAATTTTCCCTAAAGATAGTCTAATGTTTATAATGTCGGCCTTCAGATATTTCGTGATAGATCTCAGGACTTTCCCTCCAAACCAGATTTTTAGCTCTACTGAGCCAAATGGTTAGCTCAGGAATCATCATATGATTTTTAAAAATTATGTTGGGTAAAAGGAATTTCAGTTACATTTTTTAACCTTTACTCATTTAGTATTTGCATGTTAAACAATGTAATTAGTGGCCTAGAAGCTTACAGATATGTTTCAGTGGAAAATCAACTGTACTAATCAAGTGAGTGCATTATGCAAAGAACTTCCATCATAGTGGGTCTCTGAAGAGTATAGTTTTGAGGTAAAAAAAAAAAGAGAGAGCTCATCTGGTTACATGTTACCAAACTGCCACAAATCATTATTACATAAACAGATAGTAGTTTTACCAGGAATGGCATTTCTCCATTTTGAATGATGTAAGTAAAAGTGCTATTTAAAATCTTGACATTCATTAGCAAAGAGAGTGATGAGCTACAGAAGATGGCAGGTTGGCCCTGTGACTCCCACTTACCTCATTGTGTGCCTGTGTTCTTGAAGGCAAGATGTGCTCTAAGGACAAAACCAGATCAAAGAACCTGACTCCTGCAATTCTGATGCAGCTGCAGTTTTGAATAGATACTCTCAGGGCTCTTCTCCCCCTATGACTATTTATGTGATATAAGCTGCTTACACCTTAAGGAAAAAAATGAGAAATGAAATGAAATACAATTATATTCATTGTAAGCAATTTGTAAGACACATTTATCTACGTAATTTAATGGAATCCACAAAATTATCTTGCACAGTTGGGTTTCTTTAAGGTACAGATTAGGATACTAGCCGCAGAAATATTTTAATGACTTTCTCAAGATCCTGGCTGAACCAGATTTGAACCCAGATCTGAAGCACTTCAAAACCTTTGCTATTTCTACCAGATTATACAGAGGATTTCATAAACCCAGGAGAGTCCAATAAAACCACTGTGCCAGTGAACATTTGTCACTGATTCCTTCCCATCATCCCTCTCCATGTCCCTTTCCTTATTGTTGTCTCCTTCTTTTTGGCAATCCAGCTTCTATCCCTGTCTGATATCCATCACCTTCATTCTGCCCTTTGGCTGCCATTGGAGGTCATTCAGGTGGGCTGAAGTGCCTACTCCAGCTTTTCCCTCCATTTCCATATCAGAATTTACTGCCCCTGTTTTCCTTTTCCTAAGCTTCCCCTTCTACAGCATTCAAGATGGTAACCAGTGTTAATGAAAAGATTAATCTCTATTTAGGTGTTGATGATTGATGATGACAGTATACACCTTCCAACAAAGAAGTATTTTCTAATGGTAGATATCTCAGTACCTTGAAAGTTGGGGGGTGAGGGATGGGGTGGGCTTTTGAAGTGTATCCTGTCTCAACACAATGGTTAAGAGCAAGGGCTTTGGAGTCAGCTGGACTTGGATTCTAATATGACTATCCCAACTTATTAGCTGTTTTACCTTTGGCAAGTTACTTCACTCTTTGTATTTCATTTTCCTGCATTGCAAAATGGTGATAACAGTGTCTACAACATAGGGCTATGAAAGGATTAAATGGCATACTGCATATAACTTTGTCTATCTCAGTGCCTAGCAGGTATTTAGCTCTCAAAAATTAGCTTTTTAAAATTAAAAATAGGATTTATCATTTATTATAATGATTATTAAGATTATTATTAGCTGCTGAATTTACCAGTATATTGGCCAATACTTTAACATCATTGACTATCAAGTGTTTACGCATCACCAGTTATGTGCATTTTAAGGCCAGAGATCATATGAGGAAAAGGGCGCTAAGTAGCTTAATTACCATGCTTTCCATAAGCTTTCAACTACTTTGGGACTATGAGAAATAGAATATTTTGTTTCTTTACTATTACTGGATCCTTGATAAAGAATTAGGAAGCCTTCCTTATAAATGGCCTCAAAGCCACAAAGTACCCCTTCACACACTCTGAAAAAGGAAATCAACAAGTATTTATTGAATCCTATTTCCTGCTCAGCCCTGTGCTAGGTCTAGGGAGAGGATATGGGTTCCCTTGAAAGCATGGACTTCATGTGTGTGCACTTACTCATGACTTTTCAGCCCTAAAATGCCTTCCATTTCACATCCGTTTTTTTTTTTCTTAATTATCATCTCCATGAACTTGTCCTCCTGCATCTCACTTTGCCCCTCCCTCTTATTATTTCTGACTCATGACCCATTAATCCTGGATTCTTGCCACATAGTAATAGATGCTTATAGTCAACCAAACATGCTCCCCTAAGGCAAATATATAGCTCCTTTAGATTCTAGACATAACAAAGACATAGAGGGGTATGAAAATGATAAAGAAGAGGTGCTTTAAAAAGACAGAGACTCACTAGAATGGCTAAATTTTTAAAAGATTGATAATGGCAAATGTTGGAGAGCACATGGAGAAATTGTAACTCTTATACATTTTTGGTATGAATGTAAAATTATGCACCCATTTTGGAAAATAGTTTGGCATTTTTTTTGTTAAACATATACTTACCATATGATCCAACAATTGTGCTTCTAGGAATTTATTCAAATAAAATGAAAACTATGAAAGTCTCCACAAAGACTTGAATGGAAATGTTCATAGCACCTTTATGTATAATAACTCCAAACTAAAACAAACTCATATGTCTATCAACAGGTGAGTGAATGAACAAATTATGTTTTATTCAGCTGATGGCTTACTACTCAACAATTTTTTTAAAAGGAAATAAAACAGGTGAATATCAACATCTTGCTGAGGTAAACAAGAATGCATATTATATGTTTCTACTGATACAAAATTCTATAAAAAATTCCAAACTACTCTATAGTGGTGGAAAGTAGATCCGTGATTACCTGGGGCCAGGAGTGAGAGGGTCATTGCCTGGGATGGGGCATAGGGGAACTTTTGGGGGTGTTGTAAATCTTCTATATCCTGATTGTGGTAGTGGTTATAAGGGTAGATACATTTTTTGGAGAGATTTATTTATTTATTTTACTTTTATCCATTTTTAGTGCCCCCATTTTTGCAGTTTTTTGTGTCCATTCTCTAGGCAATTCTCTGTGTCTGTTTCCTGCCCTCTTTTCTCATCCTGTCTTTACTGGGGTTCGATCCTGGGAACCTCCGATGTGGGAGATAGGCGTTCTGCCACCTGCACCACCTCAGTTCCTGGTTTTTTGGCACGTCTCGTCTTGGCTCTCCCTTTGTGTCACTCTCTTGTTATGTCATCATCTTGCTGCGTAGCTCGGCAGGGCCTGGCACGCCCGCACGTGGGGCCTGGCAGCCCGCCCACCTTCTATATTTTTCTTTATATTACCGGGATGTCCCGGGGATCAAACCCAGGTCCCTCCATATGGGAGACAGACACTCAACCATTTGAGCCACATCCGCCCCCTGATAAATTTTTTTTTAAAACATTTTGAATGCACACTTAAAATGGATCCGTTAAAAACTTGCTTAGCATAGTATACTTTTTACATTATATAGAATGTAAAAAATGTCAATAAAGATATACTTTTTAAAAATGGAAAAATGTTAGGGAGCGGTATCAATTTGTCACAGAGTGAAGAATGTCCAGGGACCTAACTGCATTGCAAATGAATCTATTCAGTATTTATTGGGCCCATTTATTCAGTCATTTATTTAGTCGTTTGAGTATTTATTGAGCACTGTCTAGGTGATAGGCTGAGAACTAGGTACATGGTTTTCATAGATCAGAGGCAGCTTTGTAACCACATGGCATTCGCAGTTTTCACCAGGAACTCTAGGACTGGTGCAGTGTTGAGGGACTTGTGTGTGCAGGGGAAGAACATTTAACTCAAAGGTTCTGTGAAGCCTCCTGGGCAAAGGTTAGGTTTGATCTGAGTCCTGGGGACAGAAACGGTTGTGGGTGCTCTTGGCAGAAGAAGCTGCATGTGCCAAGCCATGCCAGAGCTGTTTCCCATGGCTCAAGTGAAGACTGGAGGTTTGCAAGCAGTGACAGGTAAGGAACAGACAAGTGGATGTGGGCCACGTGAGGAATGCCTTGCCTATAAAAGGACTTTAGGTTTTGCCCCAAGTATATGTTTTACATGAATGAAGTCATTTAAAAAGCAGAAAAGTGGCATGCATTACTTCTAGCTTAGAACAATCAACTCTGAAGGAGACATGAACGAGCAGAAAGACTCATTAGGAAACCATTGGAGTATTCCAGTAGTGGCCGAAGGAATGAGAAGTGGGGACAGAGTCAGGAGAGAGTCACACTTTTGGGGCATGCCTCTTTTTCATGCTTTGAAATATATAACAAGCATCTTCTAGCTCCATCTCGTCTTACTATTTGGCTTTATTTTTGTTCTGGTTTGTTCTGTTTTGCTAAGGGCATTTGTTGCTCAGCCCTTACCGCCATGCTATGTGAAGGGGTCCCATCCTCCAGGCTTCTCCCCCTTCCTTTTCTCTTATCCTCTACAAAATTTAGGGGAATGACATGCTTTCTTTTAGGTTTTGTAGGAACCCTGAATCTTGTTGGATTTCTCCTCTGAAAAAAATGGTGCCCTGAGTGATTCCCCTGTTGCAAAGAAACTATTTTCCCCCTGCCTTTGAGAAAGTTTACAATAAGAGTGCTTTGCTCCTTCAATTGACTAATATCTACTGAGTAACAGCTCTGAGTCTGAGACTCTGGGAGAAGTGCTGGTGATTTTGTGGACTGGCTTGATGGATTGTCCCCTGCCCTCGCTACCCACCAGATAATTATTGTGCAAGAATCGGTGTAGAGATTTTGAAACATAAAAGGTATTCTCTGCCCTCACCCAGCATATAATAGAAGAGAATAAAACATGGCTGCAAGGCAAGGCAAAACGGGAAAAGCAATACAGAAGAAATAGAAAGAGGCAGAAGGATGTTAAAAATGAAGGAGGGCGCTCACCCAGGGAGCTACTTGTGTGGCTGTTTCTTGCAGAGAAAGATTTCCCTTTAATGCTTTGTGAGTACCTGCTATGGGCTAGAAGCCCTACTATGTGCTGGGAATACAAGGATGAGGGAGGGCAGCCCATGTCTCCAGGAGAACCTGGGGCATAATAAGTCCAGAAAATGGAGTCAACCTTTATTCCCTAAACTTCAGGAAGAGCTCTCAACCCAGTGGATTGGTGTTTGCTTAAAATAGTGATTTTAGAAGAGCTCTGCAAGCCATTTGTCATTTATAAATTTACTCCAGGTCAGTCTGAAGGTTCAGGTGTGGAGACCTGTTTACCCAGCTTCCTCCAGGCCCATCTCTGATGTGTTGGCCATGCTTTTCTTATTACAGGATGGCTGAAATAGATATTTATTTGGAAGGAGAAAAAACTAAACTCATTAAAACAGTATTGGCAAAAGAAAACAAAGTTAGAGGACTTACCCTACCTGACTTGCAGACTTACCATAAAGCTGCCACAGTCAAGACAGTGTTGGTGGTGAAAGGAGACAGATCAATTAAAACAAAATAGAGAGCAGAGAAATAGACCAACACTGATGGTCAAATAATTTCGATAGAAGCATCCAAACAATTCAGTACATAAAGGAAGAACAAACAGGGCTGAAACAACTAGATATCCATATGGGAAAAAAGAACCTTGACGCTTACCTCACTCTTTACCCAAAAATGAATTTTAGGTACATTATAGAACTGAACACTAAAATTAGAATCACAAAGTTAGTAGAAGAAACATGGGAGAATAGCCTTTGTGACCTTGAGATAGGCAAAGCTTTCTTAGGGATGACCCAGAATGTATGTAATGTAAAGCGTGTTCAAGGTTTTTCTCTTTGGAAAAATCTTGTGCTGAGACCCCTTCAGATACATCTTTATTTTTAGAGAAGTTTTAGATTACAGCAAAGTTACATCAAAAGTATAAGGAATTCCCATATAAATCCCACTCACCCACACATACATTCCCCCTTATTACTAACATCTTACATTAGTGCGGTACATTTGGTATAATTGATGAACCAATATTGAAGTATTACTACTAACCAAGTTCTATAGTTTACATTACGGTTTACACTTTGTGCTGTACAGTTTTATAGGCTTTGACAAATGTACGGTGCCATGTATCTTCATTGCAGTATCATACAGAATAATTCCAATGCCCTAAAATGCCCTCTGTTCCACCTCCCCTCAGAACTTCTGGTAACCACTATCTGTATGTCAGTGTTACAAGTTCTTCCATTACCACATGATAATATCTACATGAACTAAGGATATTGAGCAGATTCATGGAGGTAGAGTCAAGAAGATAGGTTACCAGGAGGTAGGAGGGAAGTCGAGAGTGGTGAGCCAATGCTTAATCTGGGTAGGTGATAACGGTTTGGTAATGGATGGAGGCAGTGGTGGTGCAGTGATATGAGTGTAATCAACAACACTGAAGTGTGAGTGTGAACAGGGTTGAAAGGGTAATGTTTGGGCCATCCATGTTGCTGGAAGGAAAGCTACAGGATAAAACAGGCAACTGTACAACTCAGTGAAATCTGGGATGGCTGAGGATTGTGGTTAAGAATTCAATTATAAGAATGTTCTTTCAGGAATTATAA
Organism: Cabassous unicinctus; assembly: GCA_029593785.1. Classification (NCBI taxonomy): domain Eukaryota; kingdom Metazoa; phylum Chordata; class Mammalia; order Cingulata; family Chlamyphoridae; genus Cabassous; species Cabassous unicinctus. The sequence goes on along the minus strand of JAQZBX010012256.1, from coordinate 4,341 downwards.
CAAAGGTATGTCACTAGTATTGGGTATTGATAGTGGAGAAAGAGATGGGGGAAAATGTGCCTAAAGCATATCTCTGTGTGATATGAATGGATTCATGTTGTCATAGGTATGTTTTCTTGATAGAGATCCACACAGTAGCCAACAAATTATTAAACACCCATCCTGCAGAGTCCTGCTACTTTCTCAGATAAAATGACAAAAATCTCTTGAATAGATAGGCAGTGCCTAATAAAAAAGAGTAGGCCAATATGCCAAGCCCTCAATCTTAATGCTTGTAATTATGAACCTTATTCCTGTAAAAATGAAACCTAGCCTACTTATAATTAATGCCTAAGAGTTATCTGCTGAAAATCTCCTTGTTACTCAAATGTAGCCTCTCTCTAAGCCAAACTTACTACCTTTTCCCAGATGTGGGGCATGACTCCTGGGGATGAGCCTCCCTGGCACCAAGGGATTACTACCAAGTGCCAACCAGCAATGCAAGTGGAAAAAGACCTTGCCCAAAAGGGGGAAACATTAAATATAAAAGAATTTTTATGACTAGGAGATTTCAAAGTGGGTCAGGAGGTCATTCCGGAGGTTACACTTATGTAGGTCTCAGGCAGATTTCACTAACTGCCAAAGTAAACAAAGCCTCAAATAAAAGTGCTCCTGAGGGCACTAGGGATGTCCAGACACTATAGGCAAGGCACACAGCCATATGAAATCAACACCCCTTTGGTGGGCCCTATTTTGGAATATATGATAATCTATTTCCCCAATATAACAAAGTTTGAATAATTTATAATTTCCTTACTCATGATTCTTCTACCCTTTTTATCTGAAGTTATAATTATCACCTAACACGTTAAGTATAAGTCTCAGAGACTTAAATCTTCAGTCTCTTCATATGCCAGTTGATCCCTGAATCTCAGCAGAGTTGTGGCCAGCAACTTCTCTCCAGTTCTTTGGGCTTGCCCAAGACACATGGGGTATCTACAACTGCAAGCAAATGATTTCTTCCATCTGCCCCATAATAGCTAAGCCCCCTCTCAATCTAAAGCAGTCAGTGTGGAGATCATCCCAAATTCCTCAAACTTGAGAAATGAACAAACATAAGGGGAGAGTGCAACCACAGAGCAAAGCAGGTCCATCTTTTATGTGGAGACCTGATTGCTTGACTCATATTGGATCACTCCTATTTACAGCATTTTAAACTCACATGTGTGACGTCAGTGGCCATTACTCTAAAAGCAAGAACCGAATTTCAGTACTGAACACCAATGAAGCACAACACTTCCTGTATCTCTAAAGTCTAATCTCTAGTATATAGTAATCTCTATAATAATTAAAATCTAGTATCAGGCTCTGCAATCTAGCTGTGATATAACTGTCAGAAAGAAACCCAACACAGGCACACACCCTCCTATTATTAAAAAAAAAGAAAAGAAAAGAAAAAAAGAAATGTGTCATGTTGCAGATACATGGAACATATTTTATACGTGTGGAACCAGTTATAGAAATACCATTCAAGGAGGGAAGCAATAAAAACAGTACATTAATATTTTAAATGTTGGTAGAAAAGCATGGCCGGGTAAGGAGCAAATGCTTAAAGAACTTCCCCTTAATAAAAATGACATTCTCCGTTATATGACCCACAGCAAATCGGCTTCAGCTGCGTTTTTATTTAGCAATTTGTGTTTCATGTTTTTGCCCGGATATTGTTCCCTATTCCATTTTATGGCATCCTTTACATAAATTGTAAGGAGATTGGGGTATAAAGCTGTCAATTCCCAACAGCTCATAAACTAATGAATTTAAATTTTAAATGGAGGATTTTAAAACGTGTGGGGGCTGTTTTCATTATTGGAAGGTATGTATCTTCAACTGCAAGTGGCAATCTATAAACGCTGGTGATAGCTCCCTTTGGAAATTTGTGATGAGAAAATGTTCCTGCTCTCTTTCCTTCTCTCTTTCCTTCACTCCCTTTCTCCCTTCCTCTCTCTCACTTTGTTTCTATCCTGTAAAATCTCAAACTCAAATGGATTTCACCTTAGCAAAAGTCATGGTTTAAGTTCTTTTAAAAAGTAACTTGAACCAGAGAAATTTTGTTCACCTTCCTGAATATCTTTCCCACTTTCTTTTGTTTTTTAATGCCACTTTCTTTTCTCCCTTCTCCATCTGGGTTATTACTCCCCTAAGACACACACATACACACACAGGCATGCTCACAAATGCAAATCATCAACATAACAAAGTAACCCGCATAGAACCCCCTTTTCCAGCTAAGGACATAAAGAGAAAAAAAAAACATCAGGTGCATACTGCAAGAATAGGGTCAACTAGACAAATGTTATAGAAAATGGTTAAGGGGAAAAAAAATCAACACCACTAACTAATAAAAAATGATCAATTTGGTGGTCGAAAAAATACCACCCTCTGTCTTTCTTCTCCTTCCTGCACTGCACACTTTCTTACTGTAACAACTAAAAGATTGTAATAGAGTGAAATTGACATGTATATGAAAATATGAAAATTCTATTTAGCCCTATGTCTGACTTCCTTCGGGTTCTGTGTGATTAGGTTGATATTATGGTGTTTTTAGGACCTAGACATAGGAATGTAGGCATAGTTCTCTTTGGAGTTCCAAAGGATGGTTGTTCTCATAATCTAGGGTAAGTATCAAAGCAAATGGAATTGCTTTTTGAGTCATAATTCACAACCTAATGCTCATCTGTTCTAGTTCAATAATTGTGGAGAATTAATGGAATTTCTTTTCATTTCAAATAGTTCACTAAGCTTCTGGAGGTTTTGCTTTATTTTGTTTCTTGTTTTACATCCTTTAAAAAAGTGTCCTAAACAGAACAGAGGGAGACGAATTCTAGGCTTGTCTGAGTTTGTGCTCCCAGGACTTAGCAGAGAGATAGCACAGTATGTGGTATGCACTTCATAATTTTTTGTTAAATGAACAAATAAATAAAACACAGTAAATCCCATGAAGGAATTTGAAATTGAAAGAAGAAATTTCCAAGGATTTAACACACCACCCTTGTTCTCCTCCTGCCCCTATGCACATGGCTCCCTCGTCTGTTTGCTCGTTGATTATTTTTGCTCATTGTCTCCTCGTTGTTTTTGTTGTTCATTGTCTGCTTTTAATCTGCTCACTTTTTCCCTCAGGGTCTGCTTGTTGTTTTTGTTCAATGTCTGCTTGTTGTTTGTCTTCTTTAGAAGGCACTGGGAACTGAACCCAGGATCTCCCATGTGAGAGGCAGGCACTCAACTGCTTGAGCCATATTTGCTCCCCGCACACTACCCTTTTGGCATCTGTTTTCATTGAACAGAGGCCATTGCTTCTTACTTTCAGACTCTCAGGTAAATTCTAGGCAGGAGAGTTTGCTGGGTGGGTGACTTTGGGATAAATGAGATAGCGATCTACTTTTCTTAAATTTGAGACTGCTTGAAAATTCAAAGTCAGTAGATTTATTTTATTTTAAAATGAAACAAGGCAAAACAACATCTCTATCCTCCAACAGGAAGGAAAAAAGTAGAGAGTAAAAATATCTTTATTAGATGACCACCAGATAAGCTCTCTCTGCCAGGGTAAAAGTGTTCTTTTTGCTTCTTTGTGTGCTCTAGCTTTAGAACACTTTTAAATAAGGAAAATGATTGGATGGATGAACCGATACCCTAATCATATTTTTTCCAGCATAGGCTGTGGAAGGCTATAATGAACTGACACATGGGTTTTTCCTTTAGAAGTTAACTTCCCATGCTCCACGTTTAACTGCATTATGATTACTATTGGTTCGTTCCTACCTTGTAGAGAAGGCAGAGGCAGGTAACTGCTCTGTTTGGGGAAGCATTTTGGTTTCTCCATCCCTGAAGAAGTAACGGATTTTTAATCTCATGAAGGAAACACACTTGGAACTGGCCTTTTGAGATGCGGTTTGTTTTGATTGTCTGGACTTCTTTAATATTAGTAGACCAGGACTTGTGTATGGCCATTGATGGAGTTGGATTTGATGGACACCTGAGGTCCTGCCTATTTCAAACTATCTCTTCTTGCCATTAGCCATTTGGGAATTTTAAAAGCAGTTTCAACATTACTGATTTTGAAATTCCCAAATCAGAATGGATCTGGACTAGAATACTTGGTTATTGGAATATCACACATGGATTGCATTTCCCTTTAACAAACTAGGTTCTGTTAACTGCTTCTGCAGGCTGCTTGACTAGTGGTAAGCAACTCCCACATTGGCAGCCTGAGAACAGATCTTTGAGACTATGGGTCACAGATGTGTACAAAAGAGAGAGGAGAAAGAAAAGAGGGCGGGCCTCGGAGCTTCTGCAGTTACCTGCAGG
>JAQZBX010012255.1:5157-41589 GCA_029593785.1 Cabassous unicinctus | reverse complement strand
CCAAAGCCATACAGCTAGCAAAAGGCAGAGCTAGAATTTTAAATCAGGACTCTTGTTCTTAACTATTACTCACTACTCCCATTCTCCCCATGATGGTGTGTGACTGGCTCCCAAGCCTACCTGCTATATTTCTCCAAGCAGGAGCCTGCTGGTTTGGAGGTAGATGGCCTCCCTCCCTCCCTCATTTATCCCTTAAAGAGCAGAACTCAGTGCTCAGCTCCAGCAATGAGGCCAGTGTTGATGGAGTCTGTTCCCAGGGCCCAAACAAGCCAGGAGGCCCACAGAGCTTCTTTACTTGAGCCCACCCATTCTGGAGTTGTGTTTTGTTTTTTTTTTTTACTAATTCAGACTTAGCTGCTACTATTTCAAGTAGCTTTGCATGAGCTGCCAAACTAGGAAGAGACCTGAAGAAGCCCTGCTCTAGGGAGTTGCAGGGAGGAAAATTGTCTGACAGAAGATCTTGGGCCAAGTGCCGGGGTTGGGTTGGACCACTCCGTGGGTCCAGATCTTAATCTTGCTAAGGAAATCAGGCTCCCGGTTGGCTGGAGCTAGCGTGCATGTCAGACCTTTCTCCATATTTAGCTTCCCCCATAGAGGAAGAGAGGAGTTTTTCCAACACTTACTGGAAAGCTTGTTGCTGTAGCAGTGGTCAAGGATCAAGGCAGAGAGGGAATGGAGTACAGAGTTCCTGGAGTGGGTTTGACTCGTTTTTATTTGTTCTTAACCACTTATATTAGCAAAAAATGATCCCACTTGCTTCTTCACTTGAGCCTGGGACCAAGACTTGGATTCCTGGGTTTCCTCACTGCTTTCACTTTAATCTTTCTGTTGCTTCCTCAAACCTGATCACCCAGCTCATTTCCTCTCAGCCCTTACTTGAGTGTTCTTTTCAGTCCTGCCCTCCCATCCAACTCCATGGCTTCTCCCTGCCCAGTGTGCCTACCCTTGGTAGAAGAGTCCTGGAGAAAGAGGCCACTTAAATATATTGCCTTTGGAATCACTCATGGCACATTCTCCCTGGCACCATGCATTGCGCTTTTTGTTACTGTTTCTTTCATTTTCTTTTCACAAACACCCTAGGAAAGTTTTATTACTAATCTGATTTAAAAATGAGGAAACAAAGGCTCAGAGAGCAAGTCACATCGCGGTAAGGGATAGAGCCAGGACTGGAACCTGCCCTGTTTGACTATAAAACCTGTGCTCTTAATTCCATAATATACTGTTTTTAAAAAGGAACCTTTCCAATGTTGATAACTGTTGAACCCGGGTGATGGTTACATGGGTTTGTTTTTTTGTTTTTTTTTTCTTCTATGACTTCTAGTGATATAAGAAATGCAGAAATTATATATTATATATACACACACACATATATATATGGAGTTTAAAATGTGAAAGGTCACCATTCCCATCCATACCCCTCTAATCCTGAGGGGATAATACAGATGACAGCCTGATGCATATCTTTTCTTTTATAGGTATTTACATATATATGTATGTACCTTTGTGCACCTTGCTTTTTTACTTGATATGTCTTGGAGAGTCTGTACATATAGATATGTCAGTATGTATAGATTTTCCTCAGTCTCAAGGGCTGCACAGTTTTTTATGGTTAGATTGTAATCTCTTTTACCAATCCCCTATTGATGGACATTTAGTTAGTGCTAACTTTTTGCCAGTACAAACTGCTGCAGTGAATATGCTCAAACATACATTTTTGTGTGCATGTACGAGGATTTCTTTAGAATTCCTTTATGGAATTGCTGCATCAAAGAGGAGATGCATTCAAAATTTTGAGAGAACTGCCCTCCACAAGACTGACTACCTAGGGACTGCACTGGAACTCTGCCACTGTCATACTTAGAGGGAAAGACAACCAGCTGGAAAGAGACCTCCACAGCACTGAGTTGGGGTGACAGGGAGGCCAGCCTTTCTACTCCAGTCTTTCCCCATCTAGACCAGGAAAACCTTTGGGTTATATTTGATCAGTAATTCTCTATTTTTCTTCTTCCCCAAACCAGGTTGTTATATATAATTTTCAAAAAGCATTTTTAAAAGTGCCTTTTGACATTCCTTAAGACGATTTGGTGAGGAGAGGAAGATTGGAGGTTATAGCTCTTAATTTTTCATACCCTTTCAAAAAAATGTAATATACAACTATTTTCTTTTCTGGTATATTCTATTCTCCTAAAGACATAGCATACTCCTTTTAACCATGACTCATAGGTAATGACTAGGGAGAGTAGAGGCCCTGCCTCCCTCATTTTGCAGTATATTTAAAAAAAAAAAAAAAATTAGCAGAAAAAGGTGATCAAGTTTGAGATTGCTTTTAAATTTTAAGAAAAAATAAGCCTACTTTGGCATAAAATTCTGCCTTCCAGACCACAGATGCCAAGATATTTTCATTTTTAAACAGCGTACAAGCAGTCCATGTGATAAAGTAATACAGAAGTAATGCTAAACAGTGTAAAAAGTGAATGTCTCCTTTTAGCCTCTTCCAATACTCTCCTTCCCAGAGTTAACACTTTAGTTTATATCCAGACTTCTTCCTTTACAGTTAAAAATACACATCTATATCTTCAGATACTTCTTATTTTAAACAATTGGGATTCTGGGACTTGTTCTTTTTCACGTAATACATATTTGAGATCTTTCCATATTAGTACATATAGGTCAGCCTCGTTCTTAACAGCTGCATAACATGAATGGATCCAACTCATTTATTTGTAATTTCTCAACGTTACAGATGGTCTTGCAGTGAATGTCTTTGTGCTTACATGTGGGCTAAATTCCTAGATGTGGAGTTGCAGGTAAAAGGGTTAATAAATTTGCCATTATTCCTAGAAAGAAAAAAGGTGGGATCCTGGTAACTAGTCCTGGTGCTTTGAGAACAAAGGTTTGAGAACAAAGCAAGTAAGTGGGAAATGGCTGCATGCTAAGTCCCTCTCTTGGCAGTGCACAATCCAGTAGCATATTAAAAGTCCCAGAAATTGTTCAGGAACTACTCACTGTTGAATGGTTTTAAAAATTATTTGCAAAGGAAAAGACTTTTTTTTTTTTTTAAGCAATTTTATTGAGATATATTCACATACCATACAGTCCATCCAATGTGTACAATCAATGGCTTTTAGTATAATCACAGAATTGTGCATTCATCACCACAATCAATTTTAGCACATTTTCCTTACTCCAAAAAGAAAAACCCCATACTCCTTAGCATTACCTCACAATCCCTCTATCCTTCCCCAGCCCTACATAACCACTAATTCAAAGGGAAATACTTTTATTCTCTATACACATTTGTTAAAATCACCCTGAAAGATTTGGTGAGTGGTGTTTATTCTCTCAAAGACAGGGCAGCATTTAGAAACTTGACCACTTACTGTTCCACCCAGCCAGGTCCTAGGGTGGAGTCAGGTTTGAGCTTTGTCCAGGAACCAGGCTGGGCCTTTCAGCCCCATCCAAGTGCCTCACACCAGGTGAGAGGAACCTGGCAAAGCTGGGTCTAAGTGAGGACCTGAGGCCGACCATGAGGGGAGGAGTGGAGTTTCACTCTGGTCTACATCTGCCTTGAGACCTAGCAGACACAGCCTCAGTCAGGCTCAGGCCTTCAACACAGAACTTTGTGGAACCACAATCCCTACAGAGGCACCAAGCCCAAGTGTCTTCAGGACTCCACTTCAGGTGTAAGTGGCCTTTCTCCTACCTGCTTTCTCCAGTTGGTGAAATCATGGTTAACTCCAAGGCTCAGTGCACCCCTGTGAGGCCTCCCCCTGATACCCCAACCCCAAACCCTAACACTCTGGTCAAAACAATACACTTGTGTGTGCTCTCATAGGACCTTTGCTGTACCTCTTTTATAGGAGTTAGGAGAGTCTAGTTTGTTTTCTAGTTCATTCTTGATCAAGGGAAAGGGCAGCATAACAATTGCGTACTTCACAGTCTTCCCCAACAAAGTGGGAACTCCTCCAGAGCAGGGATTGTGCAGGCTTTCATTCATAACATTCATTCATGTATTCGTTTTTTCATTCAATCATTGTGCATTTGCCCTGTGTCAGGCATTACTTAGCTAGACTGCTGGGAATACAGTAGTGAATAAACCAGACCCAATCCCTGTCCTCATATTATATTCCATATAGCCCAGCCCAAGGCCTGGCACAGTAGGGTTTGAGGTTGGCAGTCTAATTGGAAGGCTTGTCTCAAAGCTGCCTTTGCTGCAAGCACTGTTTGAAACTTGAGTCTACGCTAAAGATTAATAAAAACATTTTCACAAGATGCTTTGTCCACCGTTCATGATAGAAAGTCAGTTGACTTTATGAAAAATTGTTAAAACATTTGGGGTGACTTTGGAGGCCTGATGGAGAGTCTTGGGGATTCGAAGGCCTCAGCCACCCCTCGGCACCGAGGTTGAAAGAGCCCCGCGCAGCCCCCGCAGGCCCCGCCCCCAGGTGGCACTCCGGCCCGGCCCCGCCCCCGCCTCTCCATAGTTACGGCGCTGTGCAGGCGGCGGCCATCTTGGCGGCGGAGCGATGAACGGGTCCAACCCTAAGGCTGTGGCCGCAGCTGCCGCGGCTGGGCCCGGTGGGCTGGTGGCTGGCAAGGAGGAGAAAAAGAAGGCGGGCGGCGGCGTCCTGAACCGGCTCAAGGCGCGGCGGCAGGCGCCCCATCCCGCGGCCGATGACGGCGGCGGGGCAGCGGTCACGGAGCAGGAGCTGCTGGCGCTGGACGCCATCCGGCCGGAGCACGTCCTGCGCCTCGGCCGGGTCACCGAGAGTGAGTGCTGGGCCGGCCGCGCCCTTCCCTCGCGCCGGGCCCCGCGCCCCTGTAGCCCTCAGCAGGCCGAGCCGCCCGCCGCGCGGCCGGCCCGGGGGGCACCAGGCCCCCTCGCCCGCCAGGCCGCCTCCCCGCTGCTCCGCCGGGCGGGCCGGCCCCGGCCGCCCCTCACCTCCACCCGGCGCGGCGGCGGCCGTGCGTGCGCTTAACCGCATCCCCCGGAGTCCCGCCGCGCCAGCCCCCCCGGTGGCCCGCCCCCCCCAGCCCAGCTGGGCCCGGTGGGTGGGGGACCCCCTCAGCCTGCCCCGGTCCCCGTCCAGTGGGCTCCCCCGCGCTGCGCCTGGAACCTCCCCAGCCATCAGTGAGGCTTCCGCCCAGCAGGCCCCCGCTGCCCCCCGCTGCCGCAGCTTCTGCCGGGCCAGGTCCCCGACCTGCCTCCGCCCTCGCCGTTCCCCTCCTCTCCCCTCCGGACAGCCCCTCCCCCACAGCCGCCCGCCGCCCCCTCCGCTTTTGTCCCGAGCCTTGCCTCTTTGTGTGCAGGTGGACTCGTCCTTCCTCAGACACCTTGTCGTGGCATCTTATGCAAGTTAAAAAACAGCGCCACATCAAAAACATGAATAAAGTTTCAGTTTCTGCACGAAATTTGAATTGTGAATCCTGCTGTTTACATTCGTTCTAGTGAATTAAGAGTCATGTCAGAGTTGCAGGAATGTTTCATGCACCTTGACATTGATGGAGGGTGGGAAGGACTATGTCACTCACCCCCTGTCCTGGATCACCTTTTTTTCTCTTCTCTTGCAAGCCAAGCCCTGACTGAGCGTTCTTTCTTTTGCTATTTTCTGTTTTGCCCAAGAGTTTGCAGTCACCTGGTTAAATCTGGCTTGCCCTGCCCATCTCCCCTAAGGGCCAGACCTCTAAGCTGCAGCGCCAGCACTCCCCTCATGGATCCAGGGCTGCTCAGGTGTACGGCAGGGAGCGCCTGGGCCTTGGGGATGGGGTTTTGGGGCATGAGCTGTGTGGAAGTTCCTTATCTCCTAAAATGGCTTTCATTTGATTCTGGATATTTTGATGGTCCTCATTTTCTCCCAGTGTTTGTGCTGGGGCTGTCCTTTGCATGCTGGAGTGTATTTTTCCAGGGTCTTGCAGTTCAGTTTCATTGAAACAATGTGCAAAGACTGTTTTCTCTTCTGACCCACTTTTCATTTGGAACTCTGAAAGTACAGAAATGTTCAGCACCTGAATTCTCTAACCTCATGCTTTCTCCCCCTGTTACTAAGGGTAAGCGCAGCCATTTGAACACGTGCCCCTGAGCACCATTCTAGGTGGGCACTCGCCTGCTCTGGGGCCTAGTTAGGGGCGGTGCTCTACCCAAACCCATTTCTGCAGCTTGCTGGAGAAAGCACATTCTGCTTTCCTGCCTTGTCACAGGTCAGACCTTGGTGACCCCTGGGTTTTTTAAATTTTATTTCTTCTTTTTTGATGGCTTCCCATTTAGCAAGTTGTTTTTTGAGTACCTGTGAGGCATAAAACCAATCTCAGCTTTTTTTTTTTTTTTTTTTGAGTTACAGAACACTCAGTAGCTCTCAATTTCGCCATCTTACTAGAGAGACAGCTTGTAAAACACGAGCTAACACAGGCAGGCAACATAAGATAACGTGCCAAAAGGAGTTGTGCAGAGATGCTGTCAGGAGTCATTGCAGGAAGAAAGCAACGAAGGGGAAGAGTGTAGTCTGTAGCCTCACCGTGAAGTTTGCTGTGATGGGTACTCTCCTGGTCAGGTGCCCAGGTTGTGGGCACGACTTCAAATGCTGTTTCCGGCAAATCCGGCCTGGGTATGTATGGCCCGCAAGCTAAGAATGGTTTGCATGTTTTTAAATGGCTGGAAAAAAAATCAAAAGAATAGTATCTTATGACACATGATTATTACGTGAAATTCAAATTTCCATGTCCATAAATACAGTTTTATTGAAATGTAGCTCATTTGTTTACATATTCTCTAAGGCTTCTTTTATGAAACTGACAGAGTTGAGTGACTGTGACAGAGACCGTATGGCCCTCAAAGCCTAAAATATTTACAGTCTGGCCCTTTATAGAAAAAGTTTGCTGACTCCTGCTTTATTAATATTCATAGTTGGCAAACAAGCACTATATTATCCATTAGATCAGCACGGATGTTTTTAAATGGATTAAAAGAAAATTCTGTCCTGTTGTAACGTTTTCAAGTTGACAAATCATGAAAAGTTTAAAGGCCATTTTAAGGTGTTTCCAAAGAAACCCCCCTTTTCTTTTCCTATTTCTAGTTGTTGTATGATGCTCTTTCATCTAAGCCTAGTCTATGCTCTTTTTTTCTTTCTTGGATCGCCTACTTCTCTGCATCCAACTTTTGCTTGTGATAACATGAGAGGAAGTCTTTGGGGGTATTTTAAACAAATTGTAAAATAAAGAACCTGAGTTTGCATCAAAATGTGAGAATTAAATTAATGGGAGTTTTGGAGAATTGTTTAACAGCATTGGTCCCTCTCTCATTTTCAGATTACTTATGTAAACCTGAAGACAACATCTACAGTATTGATTTCACTCGCTTCAAAATTCGAGATTTGGAGACAGGGACAGTGCTTTTTGAGATTGCCAAACCTTGTGTTGCAGGTAGGCCTCAATATTGTAACGATCACTTTACGTTGGAACAAGAGGCCTTGAAAGGTCTAATGTTTGGGTGTCGCTGCATGCCGTGTCATGGTCTCCAGTGTATTCCACTTCCATGACCTCCTGCCGTAGCCTGGCCTGCCAGCCGTGCTGGTTTGAAGCTGTGTTGGAAGGCTGATGTTTGTCGAGTATCTACTCTGTGCTAGTCATTGTGTTACACATCTTTATGCACATCAACTTGTTTTTATCCCCATTTTACGGATAAGGAAACTGAGGCTCAGAATTTCCAAGTGACTTCCCCAGGGTCCTCTGCTCTTTCAACTTATATTGCCTTCAATTAGAAGAGGAATCCTTGAAATCAAACTATGCTGAGGAAAGCTCCCCTGAGCCTTGAGTCCTGGGGATGCTCTGAAGGGTGATACTGAGGCTTCCAGTCCAGACCATGAGGCAGTTTCACCCCAGTCTTCTCCACTCTCTTTCCTTTATACAGTGCATACAGTGCCTCAGATTTCCCAGGATGTCCTAGTTTGGATTTTAATCTCCACCGTTTTCTGGAGGAGCAGAGAGCCCAGAGCCATGAATGTATCTCCTTGGGATTCCTTAAATTAGCCTTGAATAGACTCTTCCTGTGCTTGTGATATAGTTCCAGGGTGATTCATTCAGTTCTGGCTTGGGGACCACTTGTCTTTGGATCACATTACTGAAGATTTAGCGCCCCCTGGAGTTAATCAGTTTTTAGCATACCAGCACAGATACCCTTCTTATTATCAGCCGTGGTCTGTAATGATAGCTTCCTTTGCAAAGCTTTTCTTATCTTATTTGCTCTTGAGAAAGAACCTGTAAATTTGGTAAGGTTGGTATTAATGTTCCAGATAAATCAAAAGACTTTCCTACAGCCTCAGATGAGTAAGCTAAGGCTAGAGACCCGGTCTCACCCTCACCCAGTATTATTTATGCTATTATCAAAAAATACGTAAAGACCCAGCTAGCTTTCTGGGCCTTTAGTGTTCGCATCCCTAAGTCCCATGCCCCAAGATATTTCAGGCGCCTCAGGGCTACCACAGGTGTGTGGATTTCAATCAGACGAGGATCAGAGTAGTGATTTCAGTACAAAACTGAACTGTCTCGAAAGGGCTAGCTGTAGATTCTATACGTGATCTTGATTTTCATCCTCCACTGGCTTTACTTGTAAGGATAAGGATCTTTTTTAAAATTTTTTAAAAATGTATTTCAAGGGAATCATTTAATGTGACTGAGGCTTAGTTTGGTGTTACCCTAAGTACCAACAGTAGAAAATGGGAAAGTATAAACATTTTCCCTTCTACCAAAAAGGGTTGGTGCCGGGATAAACTAGCCTGTTGGTCTAAGAATAGTGGATCAAAAAGGCTACTGAATCTGGAAAAAAAAGATGTTCTTGGAAGCATTGTCCTCTGAGGGCTTATTCCCCAAGGGCAGCAAAATGCCAAAGAAAATAACTGGCTCAAAAGTTATACTGAGAGATCAAGAAAGGAGTTAGTCACAGCTTGGGAAAAGAATTCCAGAACAGAAGCCACTATACGAAGCTAGATGCTAGCGTAATAGCATCCAGCACTCTGAGCATGCCCCTTTGAACAACGTGGTTTAAAATGATAGATTCTCCAGTGTGCCAACTGTATTTTCAAGCATAAGTCTGGTTATCTGTACCAAGTAATACAAAAGAAAAAGCAGCAAGGAGAAAGTGTCAAGTATATAGGATATAAAATGATTTGGTACCCCTTGAATTCCCAGTCTGAGTTTTTTTCATCGGGAAAAGCACATTCCAGCTCAGTCCAAGGTAACACTGGAGGCACTGCTATTGATGGCTCTTTGTAAGCAGGAGGCTACCGCGGAAGTATTGAATGCTGATTTTGCTCTTTCATCTGTTAAAGTCAAGTAAGGCTGTGTGAAGAATATATGGGATGACAAACTGCTTGCTGATGGCCTGTTTTCAGGATCGTGTTGCAAACAGAGTTGTACTAAGCTAAAGAAGGCAGGAGAGAAAGTTGTTGAGGATGGCGCCTGCAGTCTGCCACTCTCTACTATGCAAGTTCCGCTGGACACGAGTACGCTTTCTCCAATCCCAGAGTCTACACCTGATGGGGAATTTTTCATTCTGCATTCTGACTGAGCAAAAATACTGCTATCCAGTGGGCTATAAGGAGGACCTCTCAGATTCTGTCACAGCTTCTGCGTTCTATGCATGTCCTGGAAAGATACTTGCCCGCTGCCTCATTCACAGACTGTAATCCCAACACTTTATAAATATCTGACTTCACATTATATCCATGTAAATCCTGTCTCAGTAGTTCTGGACTCAGCCACGGCTGCACTGATGTGCTGAATTGTGGGAAATCATATAAGCCCTATGCCTCTGTCTGTGCGTAACCAAACCATGCAGGTGGGACAGGCCTAGGTGCCACCAGAAGTGAGGATGTGGCTGGCTTTCATACTGCTGTGAGTATAGCCATTTTGGTGCAGATAGTTCAACCCTCTCTCTGCTCCAAAAAGAATGTTTATTAAAGTTTCATGCATTCCTTCAGGAAAGTAAGCCCTCCGGAGTTGACTTGCTGAACCTGTAAATCTTTCAGGCATTCTTCGGTGCAGTTTTCCAGATTTGTAATTTTCATATTCACCAGTGTTCCTCTAGGAGCTGGACAGAAGTCAAGTTGTCAGATCCTCTTCCTCTTTCCACTTGGAGTTCACAGTGAGAAACGCTGGTGGAACTTAACACATCGTTAGCTCTGGTGGAAGAAGGAGGAAACCAGGAAAGGGTTTGCTTATTGACCAATTGTTGATGGATACTGGTGTCAGACTGTTTCTCAGGTGTGAGTGATTCCACTCATGTTCGTGAAGTGCAGAAACAATCCAAACAATCCAAACAATCCAAAAGAGACGTTGGGTTGCTGTGGTTCACAGAATGTGAGAAAAATCCATCTAGCTTTAAGATGTAGAAATATCCCTAGTGGCGCCCACAGCCAGCAGCTCTTCTCAGGCTGCGGAGAGGCAAGGCAAACCCGCCACCCAAATTGAAAACGGAGGGTGTGACTGGGACAGGGGCATCTGCCTGGATCTCTGCCCCACTCTCGTAAAGATCTTGACTCACTCAGAACATCCTCACACTAACCTGTACCCTACAACAGCGCTTGTTCTGATGAGTCTGAATCCCTGAAAGATTTGATCTGACTTCCTTTGAATTAAATGCAAGGGGCAGGGTTCTAGAGTCTCTGGTATGAACCCCTACTCAGGGTGGTTGCCCAGCTGCTTGTCACAGAGGCAATGATGTTGGGAATGTTGAAAAATACTTCTCTTACTCTGTATCCATGTTCAGCTTAGACCTGGAGAAAATACCCTTGCTAGACACTGGGACACTGGATGGCTGTTAGAGGACACTAACTCCTTGTCCACAAGAGCATGGTCCTCTAGTTCATCTTTAATCTTTCATGTCCTGGGTTCAGGGATGGGCTAGACCAGAGAACATCACCAGCCTTGTGGTCCCTTGGGCTCCACACGTCGGTCCATTGCCCATCTGCTTTGCTGTTTCCCGGGTGGCCAGATCTTCAGACCTGGTATGGCCTGGAATAGTCATCAATCCCAGGAAGTACAGTACCCCAAGTCTGTAGATCACGGTCTTCCATTTAAGTAATAAAATTATTTTTAGCAGTATGTCTTCACCATCTGTCAGAGTTTCACATTCTTGAAAAAGAGCCTTTTGACTAGTTTCAACTTGTGTAGTATCATTCATTCTCAGTGGTTAACACTGCAGCTTGGTTCTGTAATATGGACCATGTCAAGGGCCCTGTGTCCAGCTTGTACTCCAGGTGTCACCCTTAGGGTAAGGCCCAAGCCCCCACATCATAGAAAAGCAAAATAGCTTAGTAGTTAAGAAAATGCCGTGAATCAGGTAGACTTTCATTTAAATTGCTGCTCCCTCCATTTTCTATTTGGGTGGCTCTGGACATGTTACTCAGCCTCTCTGAACTTCACCTTCCTTATCTGTAAAATGGAGATAACAATAGCAGCTCATTGGTTGTCGTGAGGATTCTATGAAATGTTTAGCCAGGGCCCAGCAGATTGCAAATGCAGCAGATCTTGGCCATCCTCTGCTGGTTCACTAGTTGTGCTGTTTACGCTTTCTGCTGGTATCAGGATGGTGCACTGAAGGCTCTGTGTGCTCTTTCAGACCCAGAGGAGGAGGAGGAGGAGGAAGGTGGCGACGTGGATATCAGTGCTGGGCGTTTTGTCCGCTATCAGTTCACACCAGCCTTTCTCCGCCTCCGGACAGTTGGGGCAACGTGAGTACGAGTATTTCCTAAAGGGAGAGCATTCTGCTTGTTCACAGAGGCACATGCTCTTGGTTGGGTTTGGGGTTGGCTTTAGAGGAGGGAGGAAGGCAAAATAAGATGCCAGAGATTTATTTTGCAGGGTGGAGTTCACAGTGGGAGACAAACCTGTGTCAAACTTCCGGATGATCGAACGGCACTATTTCCGAGAACGCTTGCTGAAAAACTTTGACTTCGATTTCGGCTTCTGCATCCCCAGCAGTAGGAACACTTGTGAACATATCTACGAGTTTCCCCAGCTTTCTGAGGATGTCAGTATGTATCTTCTGACTCTTACAGCATCTTACATGTTGGGGCCCATTGCCTGCATTTTGTGGAGGGAAAAAATAGTGATGTGAAACGGATCCAGGCATTTGACCTTCTCTTGCTCCCGTCTCCTATTTCAAACTGTGCCTCTGCCTGTGTGGGGGCGTCGATGGTTTTAGTTAACACAGGCATCTGTTTTCAATGCCTGGTGGGGGAAATGGAGTGACAGGGGGACCAGAAGAGGCCGGCAACAAGCCTGGGTGCTCCAGGCAGATAAAGCCGCTCTCCCAACCACTGTTAATCGTGGTTTCCACTGTGCCGGCGTCCCTGGCTCCTGCCCAACACTCTTCCTTAGCCCTTTCCTTTTTGCCCTGATCAGAGGAACTGCAGGCCAGATAGACTCAGAGGTCTGACCTCCTCCTCTTTCCCTTTGTCTGAAGTGGAGAGTTGGTTAGTAAACTAGTAGAATAGACCCAGGAGGAAAGAGGCAGCTGTTGTAGGCTTTGGAGCAGAGGAACTGACAAGGTGGAAGCAGTGTCTTAGGAGGAGTCCTCTTATCTGGAGGTAGAGCGGGGAGAAGGCTGCCACAGGCCAGGCAGGGGAAGTGAGGGGCTGAACTAGAGGCTTTAGGGAAGATCGCTTCAGGACATTCACGGGCTGTGAACAGTGGTGGCCATCACTTGGGTTGTTGGGAAGGATTGCATATACAATTTCCTCGGAGTCCCAGGTCCTTAAAAATTGTCACATTCTGAAAACCAGGTACTTTTCCCTCTTGTGGCAGTGCTGTTCTCAAGTAACATGAGGATTGCTGAGATATGGGGCAGGGTGTTTATGATAACATCTGAACCTGGCCTGAACCCCATTCCCCAAACTGGGATGGAATATGTAGACACTTTCAAGAAAAGTTTATGCCCAGAATTGCAAGTTTTTACCCAAGGGGATATAACTTTTCTTCTTGTTGCCAAGTAAGCTAAAAAGAGTTAAACAAGCTAAAGGAGGGCAGTATCCTGGACGTAAGTAAAATAGCTTTGACCTGGGTGGATTCAGAGGACTTTAAATAATCAGTTTCACCTGTTGAGGCTATTGGTGAGCAATAGCGTTATTCTCCAGAGGATTCAAAGTAGCACGTGATCATTAACTCAAAACTGATCTGAGGTAGTGACTGTTACCTTTACCCTCTAGTGTGGTTAAAGAGGTCTGGACGATTACCTAAACAAACAGAAGACTTAAATTCAGATCCCTAATGCTGAGCCATTTGCGACTTCATACCCAAGCCACCTCTGGAGAAGGCTCTTTGCCCTTTGTTTCTCCTTACTCATGCACACCTAGGAATTTTCAGCAAGGATTCTTTTCCTTGTCAGGGTGCCCGTGGGGGGGTGGGCACAGTGAGGCATAGCATTCTGAATTGGAACCAGAATGCTTAGAGGGGGAAACAGACCAGCAGCCAGGGCCTGCTTTGTCAGCCAAGAGCACGGAGTAAAGCAGCTGCTGTGCGGTCCGTTTCAGTGGAAGGTGTAGGCGCATTTCCCTGGACTACAGACTGGAAGAATCCAGGCTGGACATGACTAAGGAGAGCCTGTCCGAGAGTGGATGGCATCCGTAGGTTGAAAGTGATATCCCGTTCAGTCTGGCCGCCTCTCTGGTCACCAGTGCTCCCCCGCTTTAAAGGGCTGGCTCCCTCTGCTCTGACCTCAGTATCCTGGCAGAGTATACTCATATTTTCCAGAAGGCTAATGAGTTTTAGAGGGGATACTGAGTTTATTCCCTCTAGCCCACGGGGCAGACTCACATGTACCTCTTTTTTTTTTTTTCTTCCCCTGTCTTGTAGTTCGCCTGATGATTGAAAATCCGTATGAGACCCGCTCTGACAGCTTCTACTTTGTAGACAACAGGCTGATAATGCACAACAAGGCTGATTATGCCTATAATGGAGGCCAGTAATTGTTGCAGGAGTGCCCCGGGGAGGTGCTTTGCGGCAGCCACAAGGTCCTGGCACAGGAGGTGATTGCAGCTGCCATTTGTCAACACATGTCTGGAACCTGGCCCCAGGAAGCCAAGACTGGTGGCAGTTTTCTGTGCTCCAAGGGAGGTGCCAAGCAGTGCTGTGTTTTCTTCCCCAGTATTTTTTCTTCCCTTCCTTGCCCTGCCCCTTAGGTCACAGAGGTACTGTAGTAAAGTAAAAGATTAGGATAAGGCTCCTGGAATCCAGATGAAAAAGAAAACTTATTTCCACACAGGTATGGCTGTCTGCTGGCTGTCCTGACAGGCCTGTCTCTGCAGGCGTAGCCGCGCTCAGGTGAGAAGGCCATGGGGAGCAAAGTCGGCCTCTCTCCTCTCCTCACTGCGCATGTGCCCATCAGCACTGTCTGTCCTCAGCCGGTGCACAGTCCTAAACCATTGGGAAGAAACTGGACAGCGGGGGAGGATGGTGCTGAGACGTTGAGGTTTTTTTTCCAGGCACTAGCAGTGCTGCCAAACTGAAAGATCCGTTTTTGTGGAGAGGCCGGCTTCTCCGTCTGACTTCCAGGAGCCTCAGCCAGGTCGCTGGAACTAGACCAAGGTTCAGCCTGGCAGCGCCTTCCTCTTCTCCTTTTGGAGGAAAGATGAGCTTGCTTGGCTTCATCTGGCTTCTAACATTTGAGTGTCTCCTGAAACAGAATGCGTCAGTTTTGCTCATGGACCAGTAGTATCTTTCGAGGCCATAGCTGGCCTTGTTGCTTTTTTTTTTTTTTAAATTCCAGGCTTCTCTTTGGAGGTTTTATAAATGGTCGGTGGTGTTCCCAGCATATGTGATGTGTGTGGTTAGACTTCTGATGTATTGGCCAGGCTCCGGGGCTCATCTGGCTCATGCTGGGGCAGAGTAGTTATGGACCAGCAGCTCTTTTAAGGGAAGGATTTGATTTTCTCTACACAGCAGAGCCTGGAGGATTGGCTTTTGATGGGGATTTGCCCCTGAAACTCTTTGTACATTTCTTATTTAGGAGGGCTTTCCTATCTTGTCTATCTACTGAAGTAATTTTTGGAACCATCCTGGCAGTCAGACCTGGGTGATGCATATTCCAAACTGCTAGTTGAAATTTTTTTGTGTGTGTGGGAATGGTGAAATAGGCAGAGGTGGCCATCAGCCAGAAGTATTCTCAGAGAGCTTCCTTGCACACCTCGTCGGCTACTTTTGTTGTCAGACCCATATTGATAGACTCTCACCTGCTCGGCTCTCTTTGGTTGTCTGTGTGGGTAGCTTTGGGTGCTCGTACAAAACTCCATGACCCTCTGATAAGAAAGCTGTGGCCAGTGTCTGCTGAGCATTGCTAGAGAGGTATCAGAAGGAGCCCTGCGGTGTGGTAATAGTCACTGCCTGGCGTCACAGGGACTATGACAGGAGAGCTGTGTTCAAGGAGCTTGAGAGAAACGCCGTGTGTGGCTAGAGAAAGACGGGCCAGCACTTTGCCACCACACTCCTGTGCAGTCACCCACCAGTGTTGTTCCCTGTTTGCATTCTAGAGTGTGAGTGGCCTTGAACCTTGGCCCAGTGCTTTGTGCCAGATCTGGACTACGCCATATGCCAGCAGTTTTCTCGCTGAGAAAGCGCTAGGTTACCCCTGTGTCCTGGCACTGGATCCAACCACTGAGGGAGGGAGAAGGCCATGCACCCTGCAGAGTGGGTTGCTGCCAGACTGGGTGACTCTCAGAACTGGAATCAGCTACAAACCCAGGTGCCTTAAGTGTGGCTCTGTCCCATATCTGCTGGGGAAAGCTGCATTGCCATCGTTCCCTCCTCCTCACTTGTGGACAGGTAGCAGCACTGTCTCCTAACCTGTTCCTCAACTGTGGGATTTATTTGTTCCTATTGAGCTTCAGGATGATCCCTTCTCTCCCTGATAGAAATCCAATCCGGAGAGGTTCTACTATTTGATAGAGAAATATTATCTAGGATGTGGCTTAGGAGCAGCCCAGAGCTCTGCTCAGTAGAGTGTGTCTTGGAAATGTGTCCCAAGGCAGACCAGGTCTTGTATATTAGTGGGTTGTCTCTTCTGTCGCCAGTGTTAGCCTTAGCTAGGAAGAGGAGCAAGGAGGATGGAGGAGGCGGGCACTCTGGCTCGAATAGTGCTGGATCCTCTTTCTCGTTAGCTTGCCTTAGTCACACTGGAGACCGCTTTGAGGCCAAGTCCTCAACTTGTGCCCAGCAGGACAGAGATTTGCCATCTTCTGCTCCTAAAGGACTCGTGTTCTGTGTCTGGCTACTCAGGAAATCTTGCGAAGCATTGCCACTCTGGATTGTTGCCAGAGGGAGTTTGAAATGAAAGTTTTTTGTACCTGAATTGGGAAGAGAATTGGAAATCATACTTTCTCTGAAAGTAACTGAACCAATCAGAAGTTGAACCAGGAGGCCATGCTATGAAGGAATCTGGACTGTTGATTGCAGTAAACAACTATACATGCATGGGGAGCCCATGCCCTCTGTTAAGAGCTGGCAGCTGAGAGGCTGTTTCTGGAGGGAACATGTCCCAGCAGCCTGGCAGGCCCACCCAGTGCAGCGGGGCCCTGCTACCTGCCCCCCTTCCACCCCGGTCTTGCTCCTGTCCCTCTGCCTTTGCATCTTCCGGGAGAGCGCCCCTCTTTTCCTATAGAGCTTTTGGGCTAAGATGCCCTTCTAGCTTCTCCAAAGAAGATCCTGGTTTATTACGTTATATGTTCTAAAGGGTAAGCAGAGGAAACAACTAAAAGGAGTTCTGGGCTAAGGAGGGTGACCTCTCCTTAGGGGTTAGCTCAAAGCTGTCCTGCAGAGAAAGCAGTTTTCAGGGGCAGGCACTTCCAGAAGACAGCCACATGATTCCCAATACATGTTGGCAGTGATTTGGGGGTGTTTGGGGCTAATCACAGCCTGGTGATTCTTGAAGTGGGAGTGATTGGGAATATTGAGCTTACGTTTTGTCAGTTGAGGCGGAACTCATTTCTGTAATGGATTTACAAGTTTGTGTCTGATGTACGGATAGGGTGAGTCCTGCTCCCCTAGTAGGTACCCAGGGTACTTACTCTTTTTTGCTCTGTGATATCACTTTCTTCTGGTGACAATGTCACCATGACATCAGTGGGGTTTGGAGATGGGGACAGTCTGTCCTGACAATCATAGCACAGTCTCCTTGCCAGTGCATGAGGATTCCTTGATATAGAGGTGCCCACTGTACGTGGCCTGTGAGCCTCGTAGTTGAACTCTCACCTGTCACTCTCCTGTTACCTGCATTCCAAGTTACAGAACATCTCAGCCACAAGAAGGATCTGGTGGAAGTGGATCTACCCCTTGTTTTATAAAAGATCATGTGAAGTCATTGAAGTTGTGAAATTCTATTTTTTCTTGTAAATCTATTTTTTACAGAATATAAGAGGCATCAATGACCTGATCTGTCCTTTCCTCCTCTTTCCCACTTCACCAAGATCCCCATTCCACTTTGTATTGTCTTTGTGTCCAAAGTCAACCAGGTGACTTCGTTGTATAAATGTTATTTTGCTGGAAGAGATGGTAATAAAAGACTGATTTTCACAATATGTGTGCCTTCTCTTTTCTCTTAACTGGCTGGGCCCCTTGTGTTGCTGGTGGGAGCAAGTTTCGAGTGGGGGTGGCTCCGAGTTTCTCCTGTCTTGATGATTATGTGGCATTTCTGTAAATAGTTTAATGAGTATAGCTGGTTTCTAAGGTGATTGGGGAACAACAGTATTGTGGAGTTTTTTGTTGTTTTTTAAAGATTTATTTTTATTTATTTATTCCCTCCCCGCCTTGTTGCTTTGCGCTCACTGTCTGCTCTCTGTGTCCATTTGTTGTGTGCTCGTCTTCTCTTTAGGAGGCACCGGGAACCAAACCTGGGACCTCCCATGTGGGAGAAAGGCGCTCTGTGGGAGAGAGGCACTCAATTGCATAAGCCACCTCGGCTCCCTGCTTTGTTGTGTCTCTCATCTTTCCTCTTTGTGTCTCCTTGTTGTGTCATCTTGTTGTGTCAGCTCACTGCGCCTGCCCATCTCTAGGAGGCACTGGGAACCAAACCTGTGGCCTCCCATGTGGTAGATGAGAGTGCAATCGTTTGAGCCACATCTGTTTCCCCAGTATTGTGTTTTAAGTTTAATATTTTTGCTTTACATTTTGCTGTGGGGCTTTGGGAATTGGGACTTTAAAGATATGTTTTGAAGTTAGGCTTATTAAGGTATACTTTAATTACAGTCAAACTCACCTCTCTGTAAGAGAACAGTTTGATGAATTTTGACAAGTGTTAGAGAGAAACGGCGCTCACTGGGACACAGAGACTGACCACTGCAGGCAGAAAGTTTATTGGGAAGCTCTCCCAGTGGAGGGAGTCTGCAGAATAGACTTCAGCCCAGCTGTGGAAGGTGGTGGCTATGACTTTATACAGTACATCAATAGGTGGGGAAACTGAGTGTGGCTGGGGCCAAATGGCCAGGGGGGAAATGGGCTAGGAGGTCGTGGAATGTGAGAGGGGTTGGTGGTGCTTGGGCCTGGAGGGGGTGATGGCCCTTATCTGCTCCATTTTGTTTACTCTTGGGAGGGGCTGAGCTGCCTCAGCTGATGGCTTGCTCTATCGGTCAGGTGGGTTATGGCTGGAGGCTGCCTTTCTTCAATTTATGTCACAGGGGTATTGATTGAAGATCTTATGACCTGTAAATCACTGCAGACCTCATAAGGGGGAACCTCTAACAATGAGCTTTTACAGTTTTGCTACCCCCATTACCATCTTGATGCAGAACATTTCCACCACCTCAAAAAGTTCCCTTGTCTTCCTTGTGTTCTCATCCTATCCCCTCTCCCCACCCCTCAGCCCCTTGCAACCAGTATCTGATTTCTGTTGCTATTGGAAAACTTGTAGACTTTTAATATAAACAGAAACAAACATTATTGGCCTCTGTCCACAGACATAACTCCTTTTCTTTCCTTCCTTTTTCCTGCTGCTTCCGCTTTTTTCCACCCAGGGCTGGTGCCTAGGTGGGGTGGTTGAAAGATGAGGATGATCTCAGAGCATTTGCCAATGACAGTGAAATGGAACACTTCATTCAGAGAGAAACTCAGCACCCAGACAATGTGATTAGGAGAGGAACCTTTATTTCCGGCCGGCCGGGGGCCCCCTCCAGCAGTATGGAGAGAAGCGACCCCGGCTTCCCGCAACTTTTCTCGTGCTCAGATACCAGATTAGTTAATTAAAACAAAGCATCAATCGAGACAGAAAGGGTAATGGGCAGCTTCAATTGTACACTTCAAACGCATATCTGTTTTATCCATATCCAGCAGAGCAAGCAAGCAAACAAGCAATCTTACAGAAGCTAATGTTCTCAGTTAGATTCAGCGTTAAGGGGGTTTGGGTTAATCTTTACTAGGGGAGGCTTTTGATCATTCTATGGTGGCATGATTGGTCAGGCCCAGATGCATATCCGGGGTATTGTCTAAGCAAGTTGGGTCTTAGGAATTTCCATCAGTGTTACCTTGTTTAAAAATCTCCATTACAACAGAATCATTTGTTTAAAGTACTGTGAGTTTAGAGGCTGTCTGGGGAAGGTAACATAGTAAAGGTTTTGCTGCATCTTTTGATTGTTCTCCTCTAGGAAGTAGAACAAGGTCTTGGAGGAAGACAGCATTTTTGGTGTGCGGTTCAGTGCTGGGGACAGATGTTTGGCTGAGCTATGGGGTGGGGGGGTGGGGGGGGTGGGGAGAAAGGCAGCGGGAGGGAGGCGAGTGTGCCTGGAAGGGGATGGACAGTGCTCAGGAGGCAGAGGGGGTCAGCTGAGGGCAGATCCCCATCAGGCAAGTGAATTCTCCAGTTTCTTGGGCTGGGTGAAGGCAATCCTGATGAAGATGCGGGAGACCAAGTGCCAGGCGCTGCCCCTCAGGAGTGAAACAGATAGGACTATGGTGGAATGGAGAAGCAGCAGCCGTACCCCACTGCCAACCCACCCTCCGCGGAAAAGAGATCTCCCTCCCGAGCAACCCAATTCCAGGAGCCTAAATATTGGACTAAATATTGGACCTCAGAGCAACAGTGCAAGACAAGGCCCTTGCCTCTTGGAGCTTGTGGCCTAGTGGGAGAGACAATAAGATAAATTCCGATGCTAAGTGCCATGAATAAAATCAAACAACAACAACAAAAAAAATCAGAGGATGGGAGGGAGAGTGTGGATGGGAAGGAGAGTGTGCGGGAGGGGAGAGCCATTGGTTGGGGGGTGGGGTCAGCCTCTGTCAGTCCTGAAGGAACTGAAGGTGCATTCCAGGCAGATAGAACAGTGATTGCAAAGGCCTGGAGGCAGGAGCAAGCCGTAGGGGTATTAGAACAGAAGAGCTGCCTGTGACTACAGCAAAGGCATCAAGGGAATGGGGTCGGAGAGGCAGATAGGGGTCAGGTCAGGGAGAGCCTTGTAGCCCACAGAATTTTTTTTTTTTTCCCCACAGAATTTGATTTTAAGTAGGATGGGCCTGCCGTTAAAGGGTTTTTGTGTTTTCTGTGTGTTAACATATGTGTAACAAAATTTGCCATTTTAACCATTTTTAAGTGTGCAATTCAGTGGCATTAATTACTTTTACAATGTTGTGCTACCATCCATCACCTTCTACCACCAAAATCTCAACACCCAAAACAGAAACCCTGCACCGATTAGGTGGTAACTCACCTTTCCCCTTTCCCCCAGCCCCTGGTAACCTCTAATCTACCTTTGGCCTCTGTTAATGTTTATTCTAGATATGTCATGGAAGTGGAATCATACAATATTGGTCCTTTCTGTGTCTGGCTTATTTCCCTTAGCATAGGTCTTCAGGGTTCGTCCATGTTGTAGCCTGTTTCAGAACCTCGTTCATTTTCATGACTGAGTAATATTCCACCGCCTGTGTATACCCATCCATCCAGGCGGCCGTTGATGGCTATTTGGTCGGGTTGTTTCTACCTTCCGGCTATAGCGAATAATGCTGCTATGAACATTGGCTCACAGGTATCTGTTTGACTCCCTGCTGTCAGCTCTTTTGGGTGTACACCTAGTAGTGGGGCTGCCGGGCCCTATGGTAATTCTATGATTAACTTCTGAGAAACCACCAAAATGTTTTCCACGCCCAGGGGTTTTAAGCTGACCATCGCGATCTTATTACACTTTCCAACGATCTCTACGGACTTTCTCCGAGGCTCTCCCTTGGCTTTGCCCTGGTCAACATTTTTACTTCTGCAGGAGGACGAGCACGGCAAGTCGAACGACTGTGGACACTTCCCGCCCGCCGCAGGCGACCGGGTTCGCCTTTCCAAGAGGGAGGGGGGCGGAGCGGGAGCCCGCGGGAGGCCCCGCCCCCGGGCGCGAGCACGCGACGCCCCGCCCTCCCCGGGCACGAGCACGCGACGCCCCGCCCCCCCGGGCACGAGCACGCGGCGCCCCGCCCCCGGGCTCTGAGGGCCGGAGCCCTCTCCCTGGCAGGCCGGAACGCGCGCTCGCCGACGGAGGTCGCTGAGGAGAAGCGACGCGCGCCCCGCGGGGACCATGGCCGCCGCGCTGCTCGCCCGGGCCCGGGGCCCCCTCCGCGCCGGTGAGTGCGCTCGGGCTCCGCTCAGCGGGGCCGCGGCCCGGGGCCTGGCCGAGCGGGCGTGCGCCTCGGGGGCCGGCTCCCAGCCCAGCCGCGGGCGCGCGGCCTTTGCCACAGGGCTGCGGCCCCTCGCGCCGGCCCTCCGCGCCCTTGCCGTGACCCCCGGCCCCTGCTCCGGCCTCCACCCCTCGCCCACTTCTGACGGCGGCGTCCGCACCCCGCTGCCTTGGGTTCACCCCCAGCGGAGGTGCGGGGCGCGCCCTTCGGAGCCTGACCTGGGATTGAACCCAGACCCTGGACGTCGGGCAGCCTCAGTTGGCCCAGGTGTGAAATGGCCGCTGAAGGATTCCTGTCCTGGGAGAGTTGTAAGGATTAAGTGACAGGGTGTGCAAACACTTAGTACCGTGCCTGGCGCAGAGCAGGTGCTCAGGAAGTGCTCGCTGTCCTTCCCCGCCTCTCCGTTTCCCTCCAGCGGCAGCAGCAGTGACACAGGCCAGGCTGCTCTTGCCTGCCCAAGACCCGCCCCCTGAGTAGTAACCCCAGGAAGAGGGCGCCGTGCCGAGTGGTGCGTGAGCGTCTCCAGCTCTCCCCCTCCCCTCCCAGCTGAGGTCTATGGCCTATGGTCCTTTACATTTTATAGAAACTGCGGCTCTGTGAAGTTAAGACCGTTGCCTAAAGTCACAGCTGTGCTATTCTTATTGACATTGTTCTGAGGAGCGAATGAGATGGGCTGTGTAAAGCGTTTGGCAAGCAGAGAAAGCATTGAGTTTGCTCAGAGTTTCTCAATAGAGGCACTGTTGACATTTCAGGTGGGAAAATTCTGTCTTGGGGAGCTGTCCTGTTCTCTGTAGGGTATGAACCCTACAGATGCTAGTAGCATCCTCCTCCAGGGGACTGACAACCAAAAATGTCCCCAGACATTGTCAGCTGTCCATTGGGGGTGAAAATCGTCCCCTCTTGAAAACCACTGACTTAGTGGACAGCTATTATGATGATGATGAAGAAGATGATGGAAAGTGGATGTGGCTCAAGTGATTGGGCTCCCATCTACCATATAGGAGGTCCAGGGTTCAATTCCTGGGGCATCCTGGTGAAAAGCAAGCTGGCCTACACTACAGCAAGCTGGCATGCACAGAGTGCTGGCCGGCACGGAGAGCTGGCGCAGCAAGATGACGCAACAAAAAGAGACACAGAAGAGAGACAGTAAGAGACACAGCAGACCAGGGAGCTGAGGTGGCGCAAGAGATTGAGTAGGCTCTCTCAACTCCAGAAGGTCCCAGGATCGGTTCCTGGTGCTGCCTAAAGAGAAGACAAACAGACGCAGAAGAACACACAGAGCAGACAGCAAGTGCAAAAAAACCACCAGGGTGGGCATAAATAAATAAATCTTAAAAGAATAGGCCTCTTATATTCCCTTCCACTGACTCCTGCTCTTCTCGCTGGCAGCTCTCCGTCCTCGGTACTGGCGGCAGTTACATACTATCTACCAGTCCGTGGACCTGCCAGAGACACACCAGATGTTGTGTCAGACTTGCCGGGACTTTGCCGAGAAGGAGCTGGTTCCCATCGCTGCCAAGGCGGACAAGGAACATTGCTTCCCGGTGGCTCAGGTGAGAGTAGCAGCCTCAGCAGCCCACAATGGCTCTCTGCCCTCGGCTTGTGGGTGAGTGGTGCAGTGATGGGCAGAACACCGAGACCCCAGTCAGGGAACACTAAGACAGGTTCCTGGGACCCAGAAAATACTTGGAGGTTTCCCTGGCCCAGTGCCAGGGTGTAACTTCTGGAATAACAGTAATGATGGTAGGTAGTAGATATGCTTCCTGTGTGCCAGACGTGCTAAAAATGATAGTTATCACTTGGAGAACCCTTACTCTGTGCTAGGATCTGCTCTAAGCACTTGACGTGTGTTATCTTGTTTGTTTCTCACAACAGTCCTATGAGGTGAAGGTATTATTCTTCTATACCTCCACCATACAGTTGGTGAAACATGAACTTGTGATAGGGTTCAATCATGTGCCCAAGGTCGTGGAGAGTAGCAGAGCCAGGGCCTGAACCCACGTCTTCTGTGCCAGAGCCTGAGAGCTCAGCCAGTACAGTTGCTTTGTGCCATTGCGTTCCTCCACTTGCAGTCATCACATCTCTAATTCCGTATTTAAGATCCATCTCTGTTACTGCTGCATCCTCTGCACCTAGCTTAGTGTCAGCATACCACATGGTACCGATACTCAATAAGTATGTGTTGAATAAATACATTTATTTGCGAAAGAGGAGCCTTTCTGGCTCCTTTTTTTAAGTCTTTCAGTGTGAGGAATTCAAGAGTTATGGTTCTTATTTATGTGTCTTCTAGGCTCTGGGGCCACCTTGTGAGATTAGTGAATATTTATTGTGGGCTCACAATGTGGGGTACTGTGCCCTGTACTGTGGGGGATATGCAAGGGCCTCAAAACCAAGCAAGCGGCATTCTGGGGAACCAGAATTAGTTGGGTAACTTTTAGGCATTCAACTTTTAACCCCAAGGACATCCCAACCTGTGAGTCTAATCTGATCGTGAGGATTAAGTGAGATAATGTGTGTCAAATTCACGGGGACTGGTACTTGAAAAATGATAGCTCTTAATATTATGTTTGTTATTTTCATTACAGTTGAGAAAATTGAGGCACCGAGAGGTCATGTGACTTTCCAAGGTTTACCGGGTATGGAGCTAGAATCCACAGCCCATATGTGGCTGACTCCAAAACCCTTCTCCACCCACTATCCACTTGGGTATTTGAGAAGCTCAGTCGGCAGGCAGCAGGAAAGCCCTAGTTGGAAATATTATTGTCAAGAGCCTAAACAGCCGCTCCACCCTCCCTACCCTTACACATATTACTCTCTTCCACCTTGCCTGGCCCTTCCCCTTCATTTTAGTGCCATTAGTGGAGGAGGGGACAGGCAAACAAACAGGGACAGTTTAGAGGCGCTTCCCCTGAGGCAGGTGTCCTAGACTCAGTGGTGAGGTTCTCCTGCCCAACGACAGACGACCTGATTTCTTTTCCCAGTTTTTTGATGCTTCCTCATGTTATGCTCGTTGGAGATCCGTTGGGATTGGTAAATGAGCATGGCTCCTTACCCCTGCCCAATGGGATGAATTAGACTGCCCAGCTACCCTGAGGAATTTGGGAGTTTTGCACCTGGGAGAGAGGGTAGGTGATTTTGGAGCAGGTAGAAATTTAAAGGGAATAGCGTGGGCCTGGGTGAGGGGTTGAAGGCAGCCCAGGGAGGTATTTAAGGACAGGGCCTCCAGGAGGACAGGATTCCTCAGGGCAGGAATTATGTCTTTCCCCCATGTCTCTCCAGTTCCTAGGACAAGGCCTGGCCCTTGGGAGGTGTTTGGTGAGTGCCTTGAATTAAGTGGAAGGCAGACTTTCTAAAATAAACTTCATCGCTCCCTGCTGTTCTCCTCTTCCTGTTAAGCCTGGTTCCAGAGCATAGGCTAGTCTTAGCAGTCAGTCCTGGGGTTCAGCTGCTTCATGAATGAGATAGCTGTTTGGGGCTAGCCTGGGAACCTAACCCTCAGATGGATGTGTTCTAAGCTCCAAAGAGCCACATTGTGTAGGGGCTTTGGAAATACCGTTCTCACAAGGTGGAGAGAGTTTGAGGCTTTTGCCTGCCTTTAATCCATACTCTGCCTTATAGCCAGAGTGATGTGTTAAAAACTGTATAAATATACTTTACACCAAAAGCATGAGCAGCATAATTAAAAACAGATAAATGGAACATTGTCAAAATGAATTTTTGTGCATCCATGGACATAATCTAGAAAATGAAAAGATAACAGAATGGGAGAAAATATTTGGAAACCATGTATCTGATAAGGGTGTAATATCTAGAATATATAAAGAACTCCTACAACTCAATAACAAAAAAGATGGATAGCCTCAATTAAAAAATGGTCAGAGGAAGCTCTCTTAGTTCCCGGGGCTCCAGCTCAAGACTCCAACATCAGAACTACTACAACTCTGCCCTTTACCATGCCTTTTATCTTTGATTCCTCACCTACCAAGGGGTGGGGCTCAACACCCTACTGACGTAGCCCAGTCAAAGCCCCAATTATAACTTAATCATGCCCAGATAAACAGATCAGTTTACAATCATAATCCAATATCTATTTTTGGAATTCATGACTTCATCAAACTGCCAAACTGCTACAGTTGCCATAAAACTTTAATTAAAAAAAATGCAATATCTGTGAAGCAAAATAAAGTGAAGTGCAGTTAAAAAAAAAAAATGGTCAGAGGACTTGTGTAGATATTTCTTCAGAGAAGTTATACAAATGGCCAATAAGCACAGGAAAAGATGCTCAACATCATTAGCCATTAAGGAAATGCAAATCAAAACCACAATGAGCTACCACCTCACACTCACTCGAATGGTTATTTAAAAAATGGAGAGTAATAAGTGCTGGCAAGGATGCGGAGAAACAGGAACCTTAGTACCTTACTGGAGGGGATGTAAATGGTGCAGCCACTGTGGAAACAGTTTGGCAGTTCTTCAGAAAGTTAAACGTGAAACTACCACATGACTCAGCAATTCCCAAAAGAATTGAAAGGAGGGATTCGGACAGATATATGCACACCAGCGTTCATAGCAGCAGCATTCACAATTGCCAGAAGATGGAAGCAACCCAAGTGCCCATCAACAGATGAATGGATAAACAAATTGTGGGCTTTACAGACAGTACAGTACTATACTCTTCACCCATAAAAGGGATGAAGTTCTGATACATGCAACAACACAGATGACCCTTGAAGACATCATCATGTTGAGTGAAATAAGTCAGACACAAAGGGACAAATATTGTATAATTCCACTTATATGAAATACCTAGAATACGCAAATTCATAGAGCCAGAAAATAGAGTACAGGTTACCAGGGGCAGGGGGTGAGGGAGGGAGAGTAGGGAGTTAATGCATAATGGGTACAGGGTTTCTCTTTGGGGTGATCAGAAAAGTCTGGTAATGGATGGTAGCACAACATTGTGAATGTGATGAATCCCACTGAATGGTACGCTTGGGAGTGGTTAAGATGGGAAATTTTATGTTGTCTATATGTTTCTACAGTTTAAAAAAAGACAGACTAAAGAGATAATGAGAGAGCTGGTATCATTCAGTGTTTGAGCTCCTGCTTCCCATGTACAAGGTTGTAGGTTCAATCCCCAGTGCCTCCAAAAAACAATGACAATTAAGTGCAATACGTGAGCCTGTACAGAATCTAATAATGGAGGATAGATGCCCAAAAGGACATTATTGGGACATATGAAAAATATTGGAATATAGACTGAAAGTTTTATATCAGTGTTAAAGTTCTGGAACTTGGTGAGTATAATTAAGATATGTAAGTAAGTGTCCTCGGTCTTACGAGGTGTACATGGAAGTGTTATGTGTTGAAGGAGAATGATGTACACAACCTACTCTCAGATGTTTAGAGAAGTGATGGATGGATGGATGGATGGAAGGAGAGAATGATACAGCCTGTGTGGCAAGGTGTTAAAATTGCTGGGTCTGGGTATCTGGGTTGGGGCTATGCTGGAGTTCTCTGTATGAATTTTATATTATTTTTGTAATTGTCCTGTAAGTTTGAAATTATTTTTAAAAACCCATAAATATAATTATGAACTAAAATCCTTAAATGGATCTAGTTGATTTAGAGGTCAAGGGGTAGATCTAACTTGAACTAAGACAGCAGCTCCAGAGGATAAGAGACCTGCCTCATTTACTTGATGTTCCCAATGCCTAACTCAGTGCTGGCCATCAATAAGTACTTAATAAAGAGATATACTTATATATTTTTTTAATTAGAGAAGTTGTCTTAATAAATACTTTTGAAAGAAAAAAAAAATCCTTAAATGGCTTTCTAGGAAACCTTGAATAAAATCCGGACTCTTTGCCATTGCTTTGAGGCCCTCAATAAATATTTGTTGAATGAATGATCTGCAAAAACAGGATCCTTGAGTAGCTGAAGAGTTATTTGAATTACACCCAAGATTTTGTTTATACTAATCTTGGATATTACATAGATTTTCTCTGGGTAAGAAAGCTGATCATTGAAGCAGACTGTTTACCAACCAACTCCTAACTAGGCCTCTGGCTCTGTACTTTGTTTGCTTTATGGGCCTCCACAAGTTGCACATTAATCCTCCCAAATGGAGGAAGAAGTGAGCGTTGAAGGAGGAGGCCACAGAGAGCAGCCTTTTCCACTTCTGGCCTGTGGGTCTGCTCAGGAAGGACTTGCCGAATGTGTGAATTTTGTGGCCACGGGCAGCGAGAATGTCTTGTATTGAGTTTAATTGTTTTTAATTTATTTTCACATCTGTAAACTCATGTGACCATCACAAGAGCCCTACTGTTATTATCCCCTTTGTTTAAGGGGTGAAGGAGCATTATGTGAACTGCCCGAGGGAAGCTAGGGAGCTGTAGGGCTGAATCTGCTCGTCCTCCCACCCTGCCACCATACCTGGGCTCCGCTTTTGGTGACCGACGGAGTGCAGAGGTGACAGAGTGCAGAGGTGACGTCTTGGTAAAGACCAGTAGCTAAGCTCTGGGGGTTACAAGATTCCAGGTGCTTAGACATCTGTTTAACTCTCTGAATCTTCCAGACAATACTGTGTGGCAGTTACTTAATTACTCCATTTTTCATTCAAAGCTGCTGAAGCTAGAGGTTGTTACCTGCCCTGTGACCTCGCAGATGAGGACACAGATACAGGCACTTCCGCCCACTCCAGGCCATGGGGAGCCATTCCCTGGCCCATGCCAGGTGCTTAGTTAGTGATTTCTAATATTTATTCCTGAAGACTCTGCCCCCTGCCCCCCAAATAGTGGGTTTATGGAGAGAGGGTCAAGGGGAAAGAGTTGAGAGAAGAGGAGGCCAAGAATCAGGTGAAAGGCTCGTGCTGATTTCTGTTTACTTGGCTGGTTTTACCACCTTAATTGAACTTTGGTCATTCAATGTCTAAACTGGAAAAAGGAAGAAATAACCACGAATTTACATTGCATTTTGTCATAAAGGGAAATAGGAAATAGAGTCATGTTTCCAATCGATTTTAGACTCCTCAAGCTGGACCTCCATGTATTCATATTTATGAGTCTAAAACTGAACTCAGTTTTTTCTCGTTCATTCAGCAAGTATTTATTGAGTAACTTATACATGCCAGACACAAAACCTGTTTTTCCCCATCTCAGATGATAATGTGAACGCTAACCTAGCTAGCCACATAGAAACTTCTAGAGTCATACCTACTCTCTGTCTCCCTCAGGCCCTCTGACTCTTGTTAATGTCACCGTGGAGCCCTCCTGAAGGCCACCTCCTCTCGTGGCTCCCAGTCAGAATTCATCTCCATATTCCAGGAATATTTCAGGTTTCTCTAGTTGCTTTCAGAAGGCAGGGATCTTCCTGTCTGTGACAACCCCTTGTACTTAGTAAGGACTCAGCGTTCAACAAGTGCTTGTTGAGTTTGCTGGTAGGCCAGAGAGAGGGAGCTTCCTCTTTAGCCCGGAGCAGGTTTCTTGCACTGGTAGCATGTGGTCCGGACTCCTGATCCGACACAGGTCTCCCCTGATAAAATGCTCTTTGCACCCTGGCAGAGGTGAGGGCTGCACCGTATTTGTGTTGGTCCAGGGCCCCGGGGCCCCCAGGTCCTATTCAGAGCGAAAACGCTGCTTAAAACACTCAACTTTCTCCCCAGTTGACTCCTGCCCGCTGAAATGATAGAGCCTTTCTGAGCAGGGCCACCTCTCCCCACTCCCCAGCCAGGTGTGGGGCGACAAGATGGTTGTCCTTTTGGCGAGTCTCAGTGACACATCCCTGGGCGCCCTGGGTCCCCACTCGCCACTCCGCGCTAGTTCCCTGTTGCTGCTGCTTCAGCGACACACATGTACCCTCCCGCGTCCCGTAGTCGGCAGTCTGAGGTGGCTCTCCCGGGCTAGGTGTCGGCAGGGCAGCTTCCTGCTGGGGGCTCCAGGGAGAGCCTGTCCCCTTGCCTTTTCCAGCTCCGCTGTGGCCTGTGCTCCATGGCCTCAGGGCCGCTGTCCCTTAGGAGGACCCTGGTGGAGACCTCGGCCACCTGGATAACCCAGGATGAGCCCCCGTCTCAAGATCCTTAACTTAGGAGCCCCTTTTGCCGAGGCAGGTGACCTCTTCACACGTTCAGGGAGTGGGACCTGGCAGCTCCGTGGCTGCCCTTCTGCCCCCCACACCTGGCTTTGTCCCTTTCCTGTGTGCCATTTCCCTTGTATGAACTAGGCACACCTCAGGCTTCAGAGTCTGACAGGGATTCCTGTGGGAACCATCCAAGCAGACAAATGAGTGGTTTCACGGAGGGACACACAGGCAGTTATAGAGGTGCAGCAGCTTCACAGGTCCCCACCCAAGAACCTGTCAGCCACTTTCAAAGGTAACAGGTGCCATTCATGAGCACCCAGTTGTGCCAGGCACTGGCTCGGCATTTTGTATCGTCTCAGATTATCCTTCCAAGAATCCTAGAAGGTAGGTATTACTATTTTTTTTTTTTAATAATTTTTTTTTAAATCCCTAAATAATCTAGGAAAATAAGAAAATATTGGTAAACATTGGTTTTTTCCTTTTAAATTAAAGTAGAATAAGACCATGGTTAAAAGAATCAAATTGTATAGAAGGGCTAATGAAAAACAATAGTCCCTCCATCCCCCCGCCCGAGGCGATAGGTTTTGAGGCGATTGGTTTTAGTTTTTTTTTGTTGTTGAGGTACCAGGGATTGAACCCGGGACCTCGTACGTGTGAAACAGGTGCTCAGCCACTGAACTACACCTGCTGCACAGTTGTTTCTTCTTCTTGAAGTAGGTAGTTCTGTTGTGATCCGCCTGTCTTAGGTGGAAAGCAGGCTTATAGAGGGTATGAGCAGGGCAGTTTGGTAAAGTGGGCAAGATTCTGGAGTTGTGGCGTGGATTTCAGTCCTGGCAGCACAGAGCTTCTGTCTTGCATGGTCCGTAACCTCCCTAAGCCCTGGACTTCCCTGTCTGTAATAGGAGGTTAGTGCATAGCGTCTTCTCGTGGAGCTTTGGAGAGACTCAAAAAGCACACAGAGAGCACTTAATACAGAGCTTGGCATATAACCAGCACTCAATAACTGTGAACCATTACAGTTAATAAATCATTACGATTATTGTTATTCCAAGTAAAAAGCCTCAAACTCTTACCATCCATTCATTCGACAGGCAGAGCTGAGCCTCTGCTGTGAGCAGTGCCCTGTGTTGGTGCCGGCTTGTGCCACAGCCATGAGCACAAACACACATAGCCTCTTCCCCGGGTCAGGGAGAAAGGTCCTATTCAAAACAAACACATTCATAGATGAGAAATTAAAACCACAGAAGCACCACAAAGGAGAGGCCCAGGGAACTGAGAGTGTAATTAAAGGATTTCACTTAGCGAGGCCGGAAAGGCCAGCCCTGGGAAGTGCTGCCTGAGCTGAGATGGGAAGGGGAAGGTGATGAAGGGTGCTCCTGACAGTGGAAACAGCGGGTGCAAAGGCCCTGTGGTGGGGTGGTAAGGTGCTTCAGGGATTAGAAGGAGGTCGGGTGGCACCATGCTGTCCTGCCTCCTTACCCAGAGGCCCGTGAAGGCTTCCTCTGCCTTCTCTCTGCTCACTGGTTGAGGCTGTGGACTGAGAGGTGAGCTGGCGCAGTGTGGGCTCAGGAGCTGGTCCTCAGCAGCTTGAGTGGACGGTGCTGTCCTGTAGCCCTCAGCTGAGGCTGGGTCTTGAACATCGGGACTTGGGGATCACGGGGTGGGTGATGGGATCACGGCCTGAATTTCTGCAGGCACTGGCTCAGGGCAGCAGGGCTTCGAGGGGCTTTGGGATGGGGAGGGTGGCACTGGCTCCCCGCAGCTGTCCCTGGCAGTGACTTCCTTCCCTGGGCCCAGGTGAAGAAGATGGGTGAGCTGGGGCTTCTGGCCATGGACGTGCCCGAGGAGCTTGGTGGTGCTGGCCTCGATTACCTGGCCTACGCCATTGCCATGGAGGAGATCAGTAGGGGCTGCGCCTCCACTGGTGTCATCATGAGTGTCAACAACGTGAGTGCCCCTCCTGGACCCCTGGGACCGCCCCGGAGGGGGCTTTGTGGGCAGCACCCAGGGATCACCCGGGCACAGTGGGTCTTGGCTCCCCATGCTGCTCTCCCTGGAGACTTCTCTGGACTTGGTCTTACTCGTGGGCCTCTGGAGGGAGCAGCATGGGATGGGGCTGCGGGCAGAGTGTGTCTAGGCATGGAGGCCTCTGACCGCCACCCCATGGCCCCCAGTCTCTCTATTTGGGGCCCATCCTGAAGTTTGGCTCCCAGGAGCAGAAGCGGCAGTGGATCACTCCCTTCACCAGTGGCAACAAACTTGGCTGCTTTGCCCTCAGTGAACCAGGTACTGTGGCTGAGCCGTGGGCCTCAGCCTGTCCCCTCCCCTCCCTCAGAATCAGGGCAACAGACGCAGATTGGAGCTGGGTTGCCTGAGAAGGGAGAGGAGGAGCCTGGAGCCTGTGCTGTCTTGCATCAGCTGCTCGTTGGTCCTGGGGCCTGAGAAGAGGCTCTCGGAGCAGCCGGGGAGCAGGCCCCAACTGCCTGGGAGGATGGTTTGGTTTGGGGGTCCCTTCAAGTCTAAATGCCCACTCCTGCAGGACCCCCCACTGCCCCCTTGGACTAGGCTTGAGCTTTGGGAGCTGGTGAGGCCTGGCGCTTTCACTCGGGAGCCCAAACCCCGAGTCTTTGGAGCCCAAGTGGCAGGGTCTTGTGTCCTCGTGGCGGGGGAGTTACGTGTGTCCGTGTGCCGAGTTGGTGGCAGGACCTCGGGGGGGTGCAAAGTCAGCGCTGGATTCTGAGTCTGTGTGTGGGGCAGGGAACGGCAGCGACGCGGGAGCTGCTTCCACCACTGCCCGGGCAGAGGGTGACTCGTGGGTCCTGAACGGCACCAAAGCCTGGATCACCAATGCCTGGGAGGCCTCCGCCACTGTGGTCTTTGCCAGCCTGGACAGATCCTTGCAAAACAAGGTGGGGACCCCAGAGATGGGTCAGCCAGAGCTCTGGTTTCCAGACATTTCGTAGTGTATAGAGCCGTGCCTCCTTAGCTCCTTCCTTAGACTTTGGCCCTTCTGGAGCTGCTCCTGCTCTGAGGCTGGTGGGGCTGCCCCTTTCCCTCCCACCCTGGAGGCTGCACCTTCCCCAGAGGAGCCAGCAGGGGGCGCCATGGCCTGAGGTTCTGGGGGAGGGGAGGGGCTGGAGTTGGCCTCTGGTGTGCAGTGTGTGGTGCATGGTGCGAGGCTGGAGGCCGAGCTGGTGGCTGGGCGACTGCAAGGAAACCCACTTGGCCTGTCTGGGGCCTCTCAGGGC
Organism: Cabassous unicinctus; assembly: GCA_029593785.1. Lineage (NCBI taxonomy): Eukaryota > Metazoa > Chordata > Mammalia > Cingulata > Chlamyphoridae > Cabassous > Cabassous unicinctus. Next base: position 8,635 of record JAQZBX010012255.1, on the reverse strand, counting down.
ATCGGTGCCTTCCTGGTTCCCATGCCCACGCCTGGGCTCACGCTGGGGAAGAAGGAAGACAAGCTGGGCATCCGCGCCTCGTCCACGGCCAACCTCATCTTCGAGGACTGTCGCATCCCCAAGGAAAACCTGCTGGGGGAGCCGGGGATGGGCTTCAAGATTGCCATGGTGAGCTGGGGCGTGGGGGCGTGGGGGCGTGGGGGCGTGGGCGAGGTGCTGGGCGGGGCTCCCTGCTGGCCGCTGCTGACCCAGGGGTCCCCACAGCAAACCCTGGACATGGGCCGCATCGGCATCGCCGCCCAGGCCCTGGGCATTGCCCAGGCGGCCCTCGACTGTGCCGTGAACTATGCTGAGAACCGCAGGGCCTTTGGGGCGCCCCTCACCAAGCTCCAGGGCATCCAGGTAATGGGGTGGGGTCTGCAGACCCCGGGCCTGGGCGCCTGTGTGAATAAAGAGCAAGTGTCCTTTGCTCTCCGCCTCCCTCTTGTCCTTGGAGGGAGGGGTGGGGGCAGCCACTAACTGGTGGGTGGGGCTGGGGTGTTGCAGTTCAAGTTGGCAGACATGGCCCTGGCCCTGGAGAGTGCCCGGCTGCTGACCTGGCGTGCCGCCATGTTGAAGGATAACAAGAAGCCTTTCATCAAGGTGCCTGGGGGGAAGGGGGCTCCCGAGGCTGGGCCCTGAGCTCTGGTGGGCCAAGAGACCAAGGGGGGATGTGTGGGTAGGGTCCCAGTTTCTTGGGCCTCTGTGGGTCAGGGATGCGGGCCTGTGGGTTCATTGCCCCAAGGGGAAGCTCCCCTGGCCTGCCCCTGCTGGGGCTCCCCTCAAGGGAGGATGTGACTCTGCTGTCCCCTGTGGCTAGGAGGCAGCAATGGCCAAGCTGGCCGCATCGGAGGCTGCAACTGCTATCAGCCACCAGGTGAGTATTGGGTGCGTGGACGAGGGCAGCGTGGCGGGGGGTGTGTGTGTGCCAGCTGCCCCCTCCCCAGCTGTTCTTTGCGTGTGGCTGCCCCTGTCCCTGCCTGTCTTTCCCTGGGGGTCAGGGTCTCCTCCTGAGCCCCTCGTTTCCATTGTAGGCCATCCAGATCCTAGGGGGTATGGGCTACGTGACCGAGATGCCGGCCGAGCGGCACTACCGAGATGCCCGCATCACCGAGATCTACGAAGGCACCAGTGAGATCCAGAGGCTGGTGATCGCCGGGCACGTGCTGAAGAGCTACCGGAGATGAGCCCTCCTGCAGGGTAGCCAGGGCCCAGCCAGAGCCGGCCCGAGGACCGCAGCCATCGTCTTGCCAAGGGTGACTCCAGGCCATGCGATGCTTCCTCGTGCCTCCTTGTGACGAGGTCTCCGGCCTGGACCGGGTTGAAGGGGCTCTGCCATGGCCATCCCCTCGCCTCTCCCCACCCCTAATGAAAACTGCCTGGGAACGCGTCCCTGGGAGAATGGAAAGGGGAGGGGGCCCATGACCTGCGGCTGAGGAGAGACCTTGCTCAGTCTCTTGGCTTTGCTACCTCTTCACCACGCTGGCACCTCATCTTTCTCACCCGAGTGGAAGTGGCCTCCTGGAGACGGGGTGGGGGAGGGCTCAGTGCCTTCTTGGGGGCTCCTCACAGTTCTCTTCTCAAGGTGTCTGGTGCTCAGCCTGAGGCCCTGGGCAGGGCAGGCTCTTGGCGACCTCTGCTCTTTCCCCTGGGTTCGGGGGTCAGGAGGAGGAGTGGAGTGAGGGCCCGAGGACCAGGCCTCAAAGGAGCAGAGGCAAGATGGGGCTTCTGATGGCTGTTCTCTCAGGCCCAAAGTCTCAGTCTTGGGAAGGCTGCAGGGCTGACCATGTCGTGGAACCAGGCCGCAGGCCGCTGACCTATTCCTTATGAATTTCATACATGTAGGGTGGGTGGTTGGAGTAATGCTCTGGGACAATCAAGTGTGGAAACCGACTAGGTAATAAAGCATACCTGTCCCCTGACCCAGTCTCCTTGCCTTCAGCTGGGTGCTGCTGGGGAGGGAAATGGGCCCTTTGGTCTGCATTCCTGTGTCAGCCCCACCGTGTGTGCGTGCGCGTGTGTGCACGTGGGTTGGGTTGAGTTGGGGGTTTGTGTGGCTGCAGTGGGAGGTTCCATCTGCCTGGGGGAGCTCCAGGTCCAGGCAGGATTGGCCAGTGAAGCAGGAAAAGTCCTGGGGTCCAGTGGGCCTCCTGAGTACCGAGGAGCCTCTAGGAGGGACAGGGAGGCAGGCCCGGTGAGGGCCGCTCGGCAAAGAGGGGGTGCTCCGGGCAGGCCCAGCCTCCCAGCGGGGGGAGGAAGATCCCAGGCTGGCTGGGGAGGGGCAGGGGGAAGGAGCGAAGCTGTGGAGGGCCCCAAGCCCGGGCGGGAGGAGAAGACTGAGGAGCGTCCTTTTTGCTTAATGCCTGAGTGCTGCAGAGGGGGATTGCCCAGGACCCCACAAAGCCGGAGGGGCTCCCTTTGGGCCGAGGGATCCGAAGCCAGAGCCCCAGCGCTGAACCACTTTGCTCAGGTGTAGTGAGTGAGGCCGCAGGAAGAGAACCCGAGCAAAGAGAGACGTCAAAGGCGGTGGGGGAGGAGGGGCCGAGGCAGGTGACCCCTTAAACCCATACTCAACCAGGGGCGCCCAAGCAGCCGGGGCCGGCTCTGCCCTCAGGGGGCGCCGGCCCTGAGCCGCCAGCCAAGGCGCCAGGGGCTCCCGCCCGACGCCCACCCTCCGGGGCTGCTCTTGGGGTGCAGGCGAAGGGGCAGCACCTGGGCACAGGGGTAGCAGGTAGCGGGAGCGCCGCGGTCCCGGGCCCTGGCGAGCCGAGACGAGCTTCAGGTGCGAACCCAGGCCCCGCCCTGCCCCGTGCGCGGGCGCGCTGCCCCGGGCTCCCACGGGCCCTTCCTGCTAACGGGCAGCTCCGTGGCTCCGGCCGCCGCCTGGCACCGGGGCAGCTAGCGTGCAGGAGCTGGTCGTCTGGCGCCCTCCCCCTGGCTCCAGGTAAGCGCCTGGGGGTCGAGGCGCCGAGCTCACACCTTCTCCGGGACTCCTGAACCTGCCCCTGGCTCCGCCCTGGGCTCAGGTGCAACCGGAAAGGGCAGTTCGGGGCTTCTCCGCAGGAGCAGCTAAGTTGGACCCACCCTAGGGGGGGAATAGATGAAGGTCTCGCTGCCTGAGTCACTGAGCCCACGCAGGGTCCCTGTGAGCCCAGGAACAGCGGGGTGGGGGCTTCTGATGGCCCCATGGCCGCTCCGGCTGGGGTTGGGGGAGTAGACACCAGGGTCAGGTTTGCTTTTCCAGGTGGTGGGAGTGGGTGGGTAGGGGAAGCACAGGGAGAGGCTTCCACAGAGAATGCGTTGTGCTCTCGTCCTTGGGGACTCCAGCCCCAGGGGGCTTGAAGCCCCCTCCCCTGGCCTGCCGAGGGGCATCTGGGCCTCGGGGGCCAACCGCGGCCTGCCCGAGCCCCCCCCCCCCCCCCCCCCCCCCCCCCCCCCC